>MDKI01097540.1:0-17734 GCA_005239505.1 Nicotiana paniculata | reverse complement strand
GGAATTTCGGAGCGAGGTAAGTCTCCTTTCTAACTTTGTGAGGGGAAATTGTCCCCCTAGGTGTATTAATTCAATACATGCTATTATCTTCGGGGACTACACACGCACGAGGTGACGGGAGTCCGTGCGTAGCTACTATTATGCCATGTACGGGTAGTCTAGGACCCACTAGCATGCCTTACGTGTTATACCTGTAATCTTGCCTGTAATATTAAACTGCTAGTATAATCGAAGATGTAATTGAATATCTAAAAGAAAACTACAGTTCATCTTGTTAATATTCTAAAAAGAGAATTTATCTCTCTATGGATATTTTTGTACCTGGACTAGGTTGTATCGTGGAACATCATTAAACTTGACAAATGAGTTTCAAAAACAAATGATTTCAAAACCTATATTTCATGTTTCTTTTAATAAGGATTTTACCACTTTCCTGAGAAAACGGTTTTCTTGATAAAATACAGATTTAATGTGTGGAAATGTGTCAGCACCCGAGTCGCAAGTATGATTCGCGAGCGGGGGAAGCTTTACAATATTCAGTATAAGTTTGTCAGCACTCAAATCGCAGGTATGATTCGCGATCGAGGGAAGATTTATGGTAATTTGGTATACATGTGTCAGCACCCAAGTCGCAGGTATGATTCGCGAGCGGGGGAAGCTTTATAATATTCAGTATAAGTGTGTCAGCACTCAAATCACAGGTATGATTCACGATCGAGGGAAGCTTTATGGTAGTTTGGTATAAATGTGTCAGCACTCGAGTCACAAGTATGATTCGCGAGCGGGGGAAGATTTATAATATTCAGTATAAGTGTGTCAGCACTCGAATCGCAGGTATGATTCGCGATTGAGGGAAGCTTTATGGTAATTGGGTATAAATGTGTCAGCACCCAAGTCACAGGTATAATTCGCGAGCGGGAGAAGCTTTATAATATTCAGTATAAGTGTGTCAGCACTCGAATCGCAGGTATGATTCGCGAGCGGGGGAAGCTTTACGACTATTCAGTGGTTAGATATTCCTTCGACTGCGGCCGGTTGTCTTATCCTTGTGTGCGCATGACTATTTGGTACTGTTTTATTGATCTTGGCTTGACATGTATTTGGAAAAAAAAGGAAAGTGTACATTGTTGTTTATTCTCAGTTGTTACCTGGATTTCTGTACTTGATACGTATTCACTGCTCACTGTCCTACATGTGTACTGTACTTCATCATATTCTATCATATATTATATTGTTGGACCTTAGTGAGTGTCAAGTCAACCCCTCGTCACTACCTCTTGAGGTTAGGCGGGCGACTTACTGAGTACACGTTGTTTTTGTACTCATGCTACACTTGCTGTGCATTTTTATTGCACAGGTACTTTCATAGAAATGTGGAGGATTCGGAGACTTAGGCGAGCTGTATCATCCGGAGGTGATCCGCAACTGACAAGTCTCCTTCGCACTGTATCTATTTCATTTAGATTTCCTTGTCCAGTTGTATTTCGGACAGGCTTGTAATGATTGTTGAATTCTTAGAAATTGCTCATGTACTTGTGACACCGGGTTCTGGGATATGTATTGGGATATAATTGCTTAAGTGAAATCTTTAAACCATTGTTTTAATTAACAGACTTTTATTTGGTTATTATGTAATGAAGTGAAAGGAAGTGTTTTTCATAAATGTTTTAAAACGAAAAGTTATTTCAATTAATTAATGTTTTGGCTTGCCTGACTCCCGTGTTGGGCGCCATCATGACTTGTGTTGGATTTCGGGTCGTGACAACATGGTATCAGAGCACTAGGTTCCCGTAGGTCTCACGAGTCATGAGCAAGTCTAGTAGAGTCTTGCGGATCGGTACAGAGACGTCTGTACTAATCTTTGAGAGGCTACAGGGCTGTTAGGAGTACTTCCCTTCTTGATTCTTCATCGTGCGAGTTTATTCCTTTGAGGCTTATGACTGTGTTCGTTCCTACTCAATATTATGCATCGTGAAGCGCTTACTATGGATCAGGAATTTTAGGAATGGAAATGGTGCTACTAATGTAATCCGAGATACTTCTATGTGTAATTGGTCGTGGTTGTCGTTATGACCCTGCAAAAGGGTAATATGTTATTTCAGCTCAGTAGCTGTGCTTCTGGGAGCCTTAAGGCTATGCTCGGGTAGTGATGATGTTTGCAATTGATTTTCGTGCGGTGTCGATGTGATGATAGAACGTTTGCCCGTATTTTGGGGGAGATGAATGGTTTGAAGGGAGGTCTTCTCAGAGTGTGCTTTCGAGATTTCAGTGCTTTTGTGCCGGCATAAGAAGGGAATTTGGGTTATGAATGGTCCGGTTGGGGTTGATAAGGTAGTAATACTTGGTGTCTTCAAGTGATATGGGATATGCACCTGTGACCAATGGCCGGTTCACTCACACCTTGGCCTGTCCTCACCAGCCTCAGGCCACCATGGATCGATTTGAGTAAGATCATCCTGTTTTCTTGTTAAACCTATGGTTTCTAAGCCGGTCTCTCTATCTTTGGGTTATTTTCTCAAAACCCTAATCTCATGTCTTAAACCTTTTAAATCTGTAACAGATCTGAGGAGGTTTTTGCTTGTTCTTATGAAAACCTTCCGATTTTCAAAGTGTCTCTTCATTTTTCTTCATAATTAGGGTTTCTGAAACTTTTCTTCTAAACGATTCTGACTTTTTTTAAGTGTTATTCTCTGATTCTTATGTGTTTAATCGATTTGTTAGTTTTTCCTTAACCCTAATTCGTTATGGTGAAACCCCTAACTTTAGTGCTATGTTTGGATTCTGAGTTCGTCCTTACTTATTTATTCATTCGATTCTGCTAGTGTTTGATTATCATGAATAATACTTCGTTTAATTAGAGTATTTTTGTGATTTTTACCCTAGTGTTCCCTATTAGGGTTTCAGATATGATTCGTTTTGTTTATACTTTTTTTATTTGTTTATTCATGGAAGTTTATATTATTTCCCTTAAAATTAGTATTACATCGATTCTTTGAATCCTTGATTCCCTGTGTTGATACTCATATGCTAATTTCTGGTTATTTTCCTATTTTTCACCACCTTTAAATTACTGCTTGCCTTATTTATGATCAACTGTGTTATTTACTGATTCGTACCACTTATTTCCTTAATTGAACATTTGTGTATCTACCCCTAATTACCTATTCTGTACCTGGATTATTTGATTTCTTTCCTTAATTGTTACCTGCTCTCTACCGTTGGTAAATTACTCCTTTAATTAAGGGAAGACTTGGCTGATCTTACTCTTAATTGATTCTGTGGATCTTCAATTACTGAACAATTAATTGTCTGTCTTATTTTACCTATCTCTCAACTATTACATATACTCCCTTATATTATCACTACACACACGGACACTAGTTCAAAAACTCTCTCTTACACTTAAATCTTTCTGCTCTTTCTTGTTACTTGCTACTTCTATTGAACTAGCCGACTGTAAGCCAAGGCAAGTTATTGCATTACAATACTCTACATTTTGTGTTACTCTCCTTAACTGATATATTCTGATTCAATTCAAGTTCCAAACCCTATGTGCTCTGTTACTGCTTTAGTTCACTGATTCCCAGTTATGTTATTGTTTACTATTTGGCTATTCAATATGCAGCTAACATGTTTAAATCTTTGTTTCACTTAGCATGTATGGGTCCTGTCCTGTTCAATTTATGATTAGAATACTGCCTTCCTCTAACATGTTTCAACTTGATTTTGTTCCTTGTATGCCAGCATGTTTGTTTGTTTGCGTATGTGGTTGCTCAGATTCTAGTGTTAACATGCTTTGCTAAGTTATTTACTACCCCTAAGTAATGCTGATTCTATGTTTAAATCTGTTTAGTGAAACTAGGTTCTCAACTGTCTGTTCTGAAATCCAGGCCCTATGTCTGTACTATTAGCTATTCCTTAATCCCATAAACTCCTAAAAAGCTTCTGTGCTTCTATTTGTTATGTGTTACACTATGTGTGTTGTATATGTCCCCAACCCCAATATCCCTGTGTGAATCATGTTGTTAAGTGATGTGGAATCTGTTTGCTCTAAGTTAATCTATTGTTTTGTTTGATTCTTCAAATGTTTACACTGTTCTTGTTCAAACTATTTTACTACTAATCAACTCCTATTTTTCATTAAAACCTCTTTACTTAATTGAGCCTTTTTCAATACTATTTTCATATCAAAACCTTTTCAAAACTATGTCAAGCACTCTCACTTTACTCCTAAGTCCCTAGGTTCTTCCCCTCCAGTGTGTGTACTGCCTTGGGATCCTTTTGAGAAACCTTGGAACTCTGGCACACTGGGACTGGCTATTCCACACTGAACTTACTCAATCCCTATTATGAAAAGTCTGGGTTTGAGCAGTGCCCGGGATCCTTGAGGTCCTTAGGGAACTCTGACGTACCTGGACATGAAATTGGTTATGAAATCTTTGGCATTTTGAGACTACTGAAGGTTTGGGGTCATCAGATGTGTTTGGACCTGCTTCAGGCTCCCTATAGTTTAACTTCTTTCCTTTTTACTTATATAATTCTTTCAGTCATTGGTCTGTAATAATTATTTGTAAACAGATACTAGGGTGGCTAGTGAAAATGGGGAAGGTAGCTGTATGATCCTGTTGATATTATTGGGTAGGTAACACACTTTAGGCTTTATATTTTGTGTATTTGCATTAGACTACATGTCCGAGGACCAATGTGTGCATCCAAATCATGTTAAGCATTGCATTAGATACCCTGTTCCTAGGACTTCATATTTACTGCTTCAGCATGTCACATGTCATTAATCCATGTTTTCTTAACGTTGCATCATCTCACCATTTAGAGATCCCGTTCCTAGGTCAATAAATAAAATGGACATAAAACTGTCACTCTTGTGTGCATTTAGAAATCATGTTCTAGGAATTCTATTTTCATTCACTTCAGTACGCCTAGTTTTTTAACTAAGATAAGCAGTTGTCCATGAAAGGGTATAAAAATCGTCTCTCATATAGATGTTTTACTTCTGAATAAAAACCGGTACCAATTCCCTTTTAAGTCTTCTTCACCTAGAGCATCATGTTATATGTTAAGACAACTTCTAAACTGTTAAACATCTTTTGTAATTGTGATTGCATACAGTCCCACGCTTAGGCAAGCCTCAGATAATTAATTTCTATAAAATTGGAAACTGCTTTGACTGTGTTTACTGCTTAAAGGCTCACATGTTTAAAAATCAGTAAGCAAACTGATTAGGACCCTGTCGATGAGTTTATGAAACAATGTTTCATATTCCCGCGCATTGATGTCACTTAGATATCCTGTCTTAGGATCCTTTTTCTAATAAAACTGCCTTTGCCTGTGTTTTAGACGTGCTGTTTATTTGCATTATGTGTGGAGGTGAATCTGAGCTTTTTAACTGCTTCTGTCACTTATCTTCTAGTCCTACTTGTTCTTGCCTGTCGCCTAGAATTTTCCCTTTTAGCACCTTAGGGGGTTGTCTAGAAGTACCCAGACTTAGAGGTCCTAAAAGGACTACAATGAAGGGACGGGTAACATCACGCTTAGAGCTCGTTAAAAAAAACTCGCTTAATAAAGGGTGGGGGGGATAATAGGTAGAAAAGGATATGATGACCTGTGCACAAATGCAACATGTATCCTCTCATTAAGGAGTGATTACCGGGCATTGCACAGATATGATCCTATAGGATAAACAACTTAGGACCTCCCTTATCCTTTATATATGTGTGCTTGGACTGCTAATCTGTTAAGACCTTTATTTTTTTTACATATGTGTGCTTAGACTATCTACTTTCTACTTGAATAATTCACAAAATAGGTTTGGCTGGGACCCACAGTTGTGAACTTTGAGGGGTACCTAACACCTTCCTCTTGAAGTAATTTCAAGCCCTTACCCAATCTCTGGTTGTACAATTAGTGTTATAATTGATCCGTAGTAACTTCCCTAACGCGCCTTAATTCGTTAGGTGGCGATTCTTCTAACTCATTATACCCCCTTTCCCAAAAGGAAGCGAGTTGTCCCAATAATGTCAAAAACCCTGACCAATCCGAAAGGAGAAGGAAAAAGGGGGCGCGACAGCATGGAGACTCTGCTGGGGATTCTAGGCTTTTACCATTACAAACCGTTTTATGAATTCGTCTAAGGATGACTTGTTTTGTTAAATACTTGCACCATTTCCCTTTCCTCTTTATTTGCAATTAATTGTTTACTCTCCCAAGTGTTTATTTTTCCAAAAAATGAAACTGACATGTTTCTTTTTGTTTTCCTTTGTAACTGCTTTTCAATTATAACTGTTGTGTTTATTGCTTTCATAATGTGCAAATGCGTGACAAAATATTTATTGCTTATTGCTGCATAATCATGCTCAACATCATATTCCACTCATGCCTATACAAATCCTATAGGAACGCTTGATGAGTGGTTGCGCTCTTCCATTTTATATCACCCCTAAATTCGGAAAGGCTTATTTGCGGTAAAACTAGTCGATCAGTGGAGCAGTCGATAGTTCCGTGCCTTTCCCCCTGGAGTTGTCCGCTCGGGGGTACCGTCCAAAACCTCATAGAAACCTTACTCTTATTCTATTGTGAATGCATCATGGTCAAACCTAGCCGGGTTAATGTGTCGTCTGCATAATAACCCTTTAAGATAATCCTTATCCAAAAGTCCACTGGGATTTTCATAATCCCAACGGACACGATCACGTTCTATGCATTAATTTGGAGAACTAAATGCCTGTATGCTAATCATAAGTGAATAAATAGTCGAGTCTGGTGGGGGAAAGGGACTAATCATTTTTGTCTTGCAGAAAATGAGGCACGAGGTCCCCAGATTCGGTATGGTCAGCAATATCCCACCAATGCTCCTAGACTGGTGGGAAGACCTTTCCTCCAGTGACAAGAAACATGTGAAGAAGGTCCTTCTGGGACCAAGTAGATTAGATTTATTCGCTTTTCCAAATGTAATAAGGCCAAGTGCCAATAGTGACTTATCTTTATTATCTTAGTGTCGTTTTAGGATTCATCTATTTTTATATTAATGAAGTGAGGCATTTATTGGCATTTAAGTTCTCCAAATCAACTTGTCGCTAGGCCTACCTCGGGCACAACGAGACTCCCAAATTAAGACGCGCATTTACATTCCTGCAATATGTGTTTAAATACTGCAAATATTTTTCTCATGATCCTCACTGACTTGGCTACCTTTTTGTTTTTCCTTATTTTTCTTATCCCCATTCCCCAAAGGTTGGTTCACGCATACTGTCATTATCAGCTTATCATACCAGATCCAGAGGCCCTCCACCTCCTTCCTCCTCCAAGTGTGCCGAAAATGGACTACTGTGTAATTGTCGAGGAGGAGAAGGAGGAGGAAGGCCCTACCATCCAAGCCGTGAGCAAGGGATCATTCCTCAGAAACTGGACTGTCAGACCGTCTAGGGTCCGACGAGTCCCGGGGTAGCAAGGCGGAACAAGCACCGTTTATTTTATTTGCTAATGATTTCCTTTTCGCATTTTTCTGTTTTAAATAAAATCCCCAATATTCCAAATTTTTTTTTTAAATTATTGAAAATCGCTTTTATGTTTCAATGAATCAGTAATTATTATTATCATTTTTCTCTCATACTTTTATCTATACATCATTACTATTTCCCGTCTTGATGAACCAATGACTGTGACATGCAATGAGACAACGCAACAAAAGGACAGTGATTCAGAAGAAGATATCATACCCGAGGAAATCGCTAGAGAATCAATCGGGGAAACTCCCTGCTTGCTGGTTTATGGTACAGAAGCTGTTATTCCAGATGAAGTAGAGATTCCTTCCTTGAGAATCATACAAGAAGCTGAGCTCAGCGACACAAAGTGGAAAAAAGGATTAACGCAGTGTGTCACGGGCAACTCTATCAGAACAGAATGTCCAGAGCCTTCAACAAAAAAGTCAAGCCAAGATAGTTCACACCGGGGCAGCTGGTGTTGAAAAAGATGTTTCTACATCAAGATGAAGCCAAAAGAAATTCTCTCCTAATTGGGAAGGTCCTTACATGGTTCACTGAGTACTGACAGGAGGAGCTATTATACTTGCAGAAATGGATGGAGAAGTCTGGCCAAAATCAATCAACCCAGATGCAGTAAAACGATACTATGTGTAACTCTTTATGCTTCTATCAAATGCTATAAATTGAACTACGCTCGACCTGATTCCCGTTTAAAAGGGGATACGTAGGCAGCCCTATGGGTTCGATTGAAATTCAATAAAAATCTTATTTTCTCCCACAATTGGAAACTGTACCAGAATTTTGAGAAGGACCCTCAAAATTCTGAAGCAAGATCAGCCGATCGCAGCACGTACAATAGTCGGAGACATCCATCCATCTAACTGGGGCAAAATTTTGAGGAGGACCCTCAAAATTCCATGGCAAAGGAGGTTGCAATATCTCGGATCTTTTCATGGTCGTCGGTTCATCTAAAATTCTTAAAGTACATATGTACTATGTCTTTACAAAACTATGCATGCTTGCTTGTAAGGTAACTCTGTTTAGCCAAACACTACCGTGATGATGCAAACAGGATCATCAGACCAAGAAAAGTAGGACAAGCAAAGCCAGCGGGGACACGAATAAACCTCCTCCATCTACAAAATCACTATTTTTCTTTGGATGCAGGGACAAAGGATAGACATGCCACAAAGTCACAATCCTTACAACGATCGCGTTATCGAAATCTGCTACCAGCTAAGAAATTTTGCTACTATCTGCTATTCATTCTATTTTCTGCATAAGGCTAATCTCTTCCTTCACCTTGCATAAGGCTAATCTATGCCTTCATCTGCATAAGGCTAATCTCTGCCTTCACCTTGCATAAGGCTAATCTTTGCCTTCACCTTGCATAAGGCTAATCTTTGCTTTCCCTTTGCATAAGGCTAATCTCTGCCTTCACCTTTGCATAAGGCTAATCTTTGCCTTCCCTTTGCATAAGTCTAATCTCTGCCTTCACCTTTGCATAAGGCTAATCTCTGCCTTCACCTTGCATAAGGTTAATCTTTGCCTTCATTTGCATAAGGCTAATCTCTGCCTTCACCTTGCATAAGGCTAATCTCTGCCTTCATTTGCATAAGGCTAATCTCTGCCTTCCTCTGCATAAGGCTAATATCTGCCTTTCATTTGCATAAGACTAATCTCTGTTTTCCTTTGCATAAGGCTAAACACTCCCTTCCTTTGCATAAGGCTAAACGCTGCCTTCCCCTGCATGAGACTAAGCTCTGTCTCTATCCTGCGTAAGGCTAATCTCTGCCTTCCTCTGCATAAGGCTAAACGCTGCCTTTCCCTGCATGAGACTAAGCTCTGTCTCCATCCTGCACAAGGCTAATCTCTGCCTCCATATGTGCATAAGGCTAATATCTGCCTTCCTTTGCATGAGACTAAGCTCTGTCTCCATACCTGCATGAGGCTAAGCTCTGCCTCCAATTTACATTCTTTCGCCGAGACTAAGCGCTGTCTCTCCTTTGCTTTTCTTTCGGGCTAAGCTCTGCCCTACGCTTCACAAGACTAAGCTTTGTCTTATTGACATCATATTATTGCATCTCATGGGTTGAGATATCGCCAACCTGTCCAAAGGCGCCATAGTCTAAAGGCATAATCCTCATAGCCAGAAGACACCATGTCATGGCCTGAGGATCTCTCAAAATTTGCATATCATTATTCAAAGGCGTCATAGTTCGGAAGCACCATCTTCATGGCCCGAGAACATCATTTCATGGCCTGTGAATCTCATTAATCAAATCATGGCCTCGGACGTCATGGTCCAAGGACGTCATCCTCAACCGTCCGAAGACAACTCTCATGGTCCGACAGTAATCTGCATCATGTTTAAATTTTCGCACAAATATATGCTCGTATTATCTCTATTTGCAGGTGACCCGGCAAGCAACTTCTACCCCAACAGGAGCAATCCCGCTCCAGTTCCCTCAACTATATCAAACCGGACCTCTCTCGTGAACCATTCATTCACCTATCCCTAGATATTGCGTCCGTTCTTGCAATGACTTCATCGGTATATTTTTCCGATGAATCCAGAACTACACACAACCTGATTCCTGTAAAACCAGGGATATGTACGCAACTCAGGAGACAGAGTGCGGCCTAAATCCCTTAAACCGTTTCGCTCGATCAAAATTGGCCATCATATCTTTACCCGACAACTCTTTCATCCTTTCCGGGTAAAGAGGGGCAGCTGTTGATACCCAATTTTTCCTAAAAATAATTTTTATTGAATATATACCTTCAAAATCATGCATTAGTATCAATTGGTATTCTTCCCTAATTTTTCTACATTTTTATTAATTTGTCCAGTATTTTATTTCCAATAAATAATTATAAAATTGCATTACAAATAATTTCAAAGGTATTTCTTGATTTAATTTATTATTTATGGTCCTATTAAGACCAAATTATCCATAAACAGCCAAATTGGTACCTTTTGGCTATAATTGCAATGACTTTGCAATTATAGCCCATGCATATAATTTTGTACTATTTTTTACCAGAATTAGTCTTTTGTATTTTGAAATTCTAAATAATCATTTTTTGAAATATTTCTATGCATGAAATTCATTTTTATAATTAGTAATTATTTTATAACATTATTTTAATTAATTTATCTTGGGTATTTAACAAATGGCCCCATTCCATTTCAATTATAGCCTAAATTAAGTTGGCCTAATCAGTCCTAAACCAGCCCAAAGACCCCAGGCCCAAAATCCTAATACTACCCGACCCAATTCCGCTCAAATCCTGGCTCTTGATCATTTTGATCAACGGTCCAGGTTATTTCTTTCCTAATTTAACCTAATACTACCCCCCAAAACCCCTTCATTTTCTCCTCTCACACTCGCCGTCACCCTTCCCCTTCTCTCCCAAAATTCTCTCTGCCCTAACCCTAATCTCCTTCGCCGTTGCTTGCTTGCCGTCGACTATGGTGGCTTACCACCATTCTCCAGCCTTAACGGCTCTCCTATGCCAGGATTCTTGTTGTCTTTGAAGTCCTCAAGGGACCAGTGGCCGGTCCGCTCACACCTTGGCCTGTCCTCACCAGCCTCAGGCTACCATGGCTCGATTTGAGTAAGATCGTCCTATTTTCTTGTTAAACCTATGGTTTCTTAGCCGGTCTCTCTATCTTTTGGTTATTTTCTTGAAACCCCAATCTCATCTCCTAAACCTTTTAGATCTGTAACAGATCTGAGGAGGTTTTTGCTTGTTCTTATGAAAACCTTCCGATTTTCAAAGGGTCTCTTCATTTTTCTTCATAATTAGGGGTTATGAAACTTTTCTTCAAAACGATTCTGACTTTTTTTTAAGTGTTATTCTCAGATTCTTATGTGTTTAATCGATTTGTTAAGTTTTTCCTTAACCCTATTTCGTTATGTTGAAACCCCTAACTTTTGTGCTATATTTGGATTATGAGTTCGTCCTTACTTGTTTGTTCATTCGATTCTGCTATGTGTTTGATTCTCATGAATACTAATTCGTTTAATTAGAGAATTTTTGTGATTTTTACCCTAGTGTTCCCTATTAGGGTTTCAGATATGATTCCTTCTGTTTATACTTGTTTTATTTGTTTATTCATGGAAGTTTATATTATTTCCCTTAAAATTAGTATTACTTCGATTCTTTGTGTGATGACCCAAAAGGTCATCCCTTGTTTTATAAGTCAAAACTGTGTTCCGAGGCCTTAAAAACCTCTTTTCATCTCACCTCATTTGCGTGTGCAGCCCGGGCGTATATCCGGGAAGCTTTTATAAGAAAAAACTGAGAAAAATGCTAGTTTTGCCTTTAAAATTGAATTTAAGTTGACTTCGATCAACATTTTGGGTAAATGGACCCGGAGGACCCGTAGAAAAATATGGGACTTGGGCGTATGCCCAGAATCAAATTCCGAGGTCCCAAGCTCGAGAAATGAATTTTTGAAAGAAATTGTTTTACTGAAAATATAAGAGTTTTTGGAAATTTGGTTATATTTTAAATTTATGGTATCGGGCCTATATTTTGGTTCCGGAGCTCGGTACAGGTTCAATATGATTTTTGAGTTGTGTCTGTAAAATTTGGTAAGAAACGGAGGTCGTTTGACGTGATTCGGACCCGTATTTGTGAAATTTGAAACATTGAGAGTTTTGGGATTTTTCTTTGATTTCTATGCTAAATTCGTTGTTTAAGATGTTATTTTGGTGATTTGATTCCACGAGTAAGTCCGTAGGATGTTTTTAAGGTTGTGTGCATGTTTGGTTTGGAGCCCCGGGGGCTCGGGTGAGTTTCGGATAGGCGTCAGAGTGCTTTTGGACTTAGAAAAATCTGGTGCTATTGCTGTTGCTGGTGTCCAGGCATTTCCTCTATGCGAACGCGTGTTAAACCATGTGAACGCACTGTACACGTAGGAAGGGGGCTGGGTAGCCATTTCATTGTGCGAACGCGTCCCCTTTGACGCGAACGCGAAAGGAAGGGGATTGGAAGCCTACGTGAACAATCAGGCTTGGTCGCGAACGCATAGTGCATCTGTCCAGTTTTTTTTTAAGAACAGTAGCAAGTCGGGATTTTAGCCATTTCTTCATTTTTTCAAAACCCAGGTAGCTTAGGGACGATTTTGAAGAGGGATTTCACCACAAAATCATAGGTATGTGTTCTTAGACTCGTTTTCTTCAATTTCCATCAACACCCATTAGATTTCTAGGCCTAAATAATGTTCTTAAGGGTAGAAAATTGGGGATTTGGGTAGAGTTAGGGCTTTTTGAATAATTTGAGTTTAGACCTCGTTTTGGGATCGGATTTCGGAACTAATTATATATTTGGGCTCATGGGTGAATGGTGATCGGATTTTTGTCCGAACGTCGTGTTTTGATCAAGCGGGCCCGGGGTCGAATTTTGACTTTTTGGGAAAATAATGGAAAACCTATAATTAAGCCTTGAGATTGAGTTATTTAGCATTTATTGATGTTATTAAGTTAAATATGTCTAGATACAACTGAATTGGAGTCAAGTTCAAAATGGAAAGCGGTAATCGAGGCTTGAGTTTGGTCGTGGAATTCGAGGTAAGTGTTTGGATTAACCTTAGCTTGAGGGAATAGGTGTTGTGTCATATTTTCTATGTGTAAGTATCATGTTCAACATATTGGTGAGGTGATGAGGACCTATACATTGGTGTCAAGCATGCCTGTGTGTCGAATATTGTTATTTATGTGGTTTTTCGTAAGTAATATTTGAGTTTCACTTTATAGTCATCCATGTTGGTGGAAATTCCTTGATATTGAATAGTGTTGAGTATTAGTTTCAGTTGAAGATTTTTATGTAAAGTTATGTACTTAGTGGGATTGGATATAGTTATTTTCCCTTGCCGGGATGGTATTGATTCCACTGTAGACTCCCTTGCCGGGATGTTATGGTTTTATTTATGTTTGTTCCGTTATTTTTCCTTGTTGGATTGGTGTCATTTGATGTGTTTGGGTGAGGAAGAGTGTGAAAGCACGAAGGGTGATGCCGTGCGTGATATTTTGGGTGAATGTTAATGCACGAAGGGTGATGCCGTGCCGATATTGTGATTTTAAAAGCACGAAAGGTGATGTCGTGCCTTGATATGAGTGATAATGCACGAAGGATAATGCCGTGCCATGATATTGTGAGGTAAAAGCACGAAGGGTGATGCCATGATGAATATATTGATATTTCCTCCCCTCATCATGTTCCCCTTTCCTTTATGCTTAATTGTTTATTTCTCGTTGTTATTATTTTCTCCGTATTTTGTTAAACTGCACAGGTTGTTTTGGTTGTCGTGCCCTAGCCTCGTCACTAGTTCGCCGAGGTTAGGCTCGACACTTACTCAGTACATGAGGTCGGTTGTACTAATGCTACACTCTGCACTTTTGTGCAGATCCCGGTACAGGACCCTACGGACCGTAGAGCGAGGAGGCTGCCTTCAGTCCACGTGGAGACACCAAGGTAGTCCTGCAGGCGACCGCAGGCCTTGGCGTCCCCTTATATTTCATTTGTATTCTGTTCTAGTTATCCCAGAAATAGATGTATTTACTTTTGTTCAAACCCGTTATTTTTAGTATTCATAGATAGTTCGTGAATTTGTGACACCAAAATTCTGGGTTTAGTATTATAAATTTTGAGATGGTAATCGGTCAAGTTATTAGACTTTGCTTCATTTTGTATATTCATTTATGTTGGTTTTGTATTTCACCGTTATCTGATAATAATAAAGAGTAAGGTAAATTAATCATTCACATTGGCTTGCCTAGCAGGTTCAACATTAGGCGCCATCACGGTCCCGACGGTGGGAAATTCGGGTCGTGACAAGTTGGTATCAGAGCACTAGGTGGCTTAGGTCTCACAATTCACGGACAAGCTTAGTAGAGTCTGCGGGATCGATATGGAGACGTTTGTGCTTATCCCCCATAGGCTGCAGAGTTTAGGAATAACTTCACATCTATTCTTCTCTGTTGTGCGATTTGAATTCTAAATGCTAATTGAATTTCTATTCTATTCTCTCGCAGATGGCGAGAATACGTGCTTCTTCATCTACTGATCAGCAGTCCGAGTGTTTAGTTGCAGCTCCTATGAGGGGCCGAGGCAAGGGCAGAGCTCAACCCAGAGCAGGAGCCCCAGTGGCAGAGCCTCAGGTAGAGTTTGCTGATGAGGTTCCTGCCCAGACAGTTCCAGTTGGGCCAGCTCAGGTTCCCGAGGGGTTCATTGCTACCCCAGTACTCCAGGATGCTCGGGTCCGTCTAGTGGTCCTCACGAAGAGTTTCGCTTAGGCAGGTTTGCTTCCTGCAGCACCAGCCGTCTCTCAGGATGGGGAGGAGCCCAGACTCCCGCTACTCGCACTCGGAGCAGTTGGCTTCTCAGTTTCAGACTCCAGTAACTCAGCCAACCGGGGTAGTTCAGTCGGGTATTGTGGCTTAGACTGGTGATGGAGCAGCTATGTATGCCGATGCTTTGTGGAGGTTGGACAGGTTCACCAAGCTGTTTACTACTACTTACAGCGGTGCATCTTTAGAGGATCCCCATGACTATTTGGATAACTGCCACGAGTTTCTACGGAACATGGGGACAGTGGAGACCAAGGGGTCGACTTTGCTACTTTTCGTCTGTCAGGTCCCGCCAAGACTTGGTGGAGAGATTATTGTTTGGCCAGACCAGTTGGATCACCGGCCTTGACTTGGGCCCATTTCACTCAGCTATTTCTGGAGAAGTTTCTTCCTATCACTCAGAGAGAGGATCTTTGGAGGCAGTTTGAGCGTCTCCAGCAGGGCTCTATAACCGTCACTCAGTACGAGACCAGATTTGTTACCTTGGACCGACATGCTATTATGATACTTCCCACCGAGCGAGAGAAGGTAAGGAGATTTATTGAGGGACTAGCTCAGCTGATCAGATTGCAGATGGCCAAGGAGACAGGGAGTGAGATTTATTTCCAGGATGCAACCAATATGGCCAGACGAGTTGAGATGTTTCTGTTGCAGGGGGTGGTCAGGGGGTCTGAGAATAGACCCCGTCATTTTGGCAAGTTCAGTGGTGCCTCATTTGGAGGCAGTGATTCTTTTGATAGGGTCCATCCTCCTAGGCCGTTTCATTCGGCCCTTCAGGTTTCTCGCAGTGCTCAAGGTGGACATGGTTCTCATATGCAGTATTCTGATCAGTTGCCCTATAGTGCACCATCAGCTCCTATCAGTGCACCGCTGATTCAGGGTTTTCAGGGTGGTTACCCAGGTTGTCAGGGTCAGTTTCAGGGTCAACAACCTCAGCAGCCGAGGGCTTGTTATACTTGTGGTGATCAGAGGCACATTGCTAGATTTTTCCCTCAAGCCTCAAGCAGTTCTCAGCAGCAGGGTTCTCTTGCAATGGTTCCCACACCAGGTTCTCCACCACCCGCTCAGCTAGCCAGAGGTGGGGGCCGAGGTGTTAGAGGTGGAGGTCAGACAGTTAGAGGTGGAGGCTAGGCTACTAGGGGTAGAGGTCAGCCAACAGGAGGCCGTCCCAGAGACGTAGTTCAGATGGGTGGGGCCCAGACCTGATGTTATGCTATTCCAGCCAGTCCTAAGGCTGAGGCCTCCGATGCAGTTATCACATGTATGGTTTCAGTTTGCAGCAGGGATGCTTCGATTTTATTTGATCCGGGGTCCACATTCTCTTATGTGTCATCTTATTTTGATCCTTATTTGGTTATGCCTCGTGATTCTTTGAGTACTCCTGTATATGTGTCTACGCCGGTGGGTGATTCTATTGTGGTAGATCGTGTCTACTGTTCGTATGTAGTGGTTATTGGGGGTCTTGAGACCAGTGTAGATCTTCTACTCCTTGATATGGTTGATTTCGATGTCATTTTGGGAATGGATTGGTTGTCGCCTTATCATGCTATTCTGGATTGTCATGCCAAGACCGTGACATTAGCATTGCCAGGGTTTCCTCGATTGGAGTGGAGAGGGACCCTTGGTCATTCTTCCAGCAGGGTTATCTCATATATGAAGACTCGGCGCATGGTCGAGAAGGTGTGTTTGGCCTATTTGGATTATGTTCGTGATTCTAGTGCCGAAGTTCCTTCTATGGAGTTTGTTCCCATAGTCCGTGCGTTTCCAGAGGTGTTTCCTACAGACCTGCCAGGTATGCCACCTGACAGGGATATTGAATTTCGCATTGAGTTAGCTCTGGGCACTTAACCCATTTATATCCCTCCATATTGTATGGCCCCGCCAGAGTTGAAGGAGTTGAAAGAACACTTGCAGGATTTGCTTGATAAAGGCTTCATTAAGCCTAGTGTCTCGCCTTGGGGTGCGCCGGTCTTGTTTGTCAAGAAGAAGGATGGGTCGATGAGGATGTGCATAGATTATCGACAATTGAACAAGGTTACCATCAAGAACAAGTATCCCTTGCCACGAATTGATGATTTGTTTGATCAGCTTCAGGGTGCCGATGTATAAGATTGATTTGAGATCTGGCTACCAGAAGTTGAGGATTAGGGCATCCGATGTCCCTAAGACAGCTTTTCGCACTCGGTACAGGCATTATGAGTTCTTAGTGATGTCATTCAGGTTGACAAATGGCCAACTGCTTTTATGGACTTGATGAACCGAGTGTTCAGGCCTTATTTGAATTCCTTCGTGATTGTTCATTGATGATATTCTGATCTATTCCCGTAGCCGGGAGGAGCACGAGCAGCACCTTCGAGTCGTTCTTCAGACTCTGAAGGACAGTCAGTTGTATGCTAAGTTTTCTAAGTGCGAGTTCTGGTTGAGTTCAGTTGCATTCCTGGGTCATGTTGTATCAGCAGAGGGTATCCAGGTGGATCCCAAGAAGATTTTGGCAGTCAAGGATTGGTCTTGACCTACGTCAGCTACCGAGATTTGGAGTTTTTTGGGCTTAGCAGGTTACTATCGTCGGTTTGTGGAGGGCTTTTCATCTATTGCAACCCCGATGACCAGGTTGACTCAGAAGGGTGCCCAATTCAGGTGGTCAGATGAGTGTGAGGCGAGCTTTCAGAAGCTCAAGAAAGCTTTGACCACGGCACCGATATTGGTTTTGCCCACAGGTTCAGGGCCATATGATCACGCTCAACTATGTCTTATAAAAAAGACTAAACGGGCGTTGCAAATATAAATCTGGGGTATTAAGCCCAAAGTCGGTCCCACAGAGAATTGAACGTATCAACTAAGTCTATAAAATACTAACTGTTACTTAATCACTTT
>ML348015.1:0-14155 GCA_005239505.1 Nicotiana paniculata | reverse complement strand
TTTCAGCCCAAACGCCTGGGTAAAGCCAGGCTGGGCCAGGCGTTACAGCCCTAAGGCCTGGGTCCCGCCTGGTCCCCCCAGGCGTTATGGGTCTAACGCCTGGGTAACGCCAGGCTGCCCCAGGCTGTTTGGCTTGGCGCCTGGCGATCCCCCGGGTGTCCCCTCTCGCGTATTCTTCGACGTATTTGCATCCGTTTAGCCCCGTTTCCATTTCCAATTCACCTACACATAAAATAAACCCTATTAAGCACATACGACGTGTATTTTATCATTAAAGCACATAAAATGCGAGGTATATGATGCTTAAAATCACTAATTCTAGCCACACATCAATTAGGAACATGGTATATTACGTGTGATTCATATGTGTAAAATGCTTAACCTTAACACGTTTGTTGTCTTTTAGTCAGTAAGCTTAAGGTGGTTGGTTTGTGGTGAAACTGGCAACACATCATTACTTCACTAGATCTAAAGGGAAGGTACCGATGGCTAATAATGATGAAATCGATTTGGTCAGTGACGACCCCCATGGTCAGTCAGTTGAGAAAGAGTCGGAGGAAGTGAGAAGATTAAAACAACAACCGTTAGATGTATATCAAGCTTGGGTCTCCGGTCAGCCTCCACCTCAGGGTCCCTCAGAAGGAACTTCTACCGTACCCCTGGCTACTCAACCACCGCTCCGTGCAACAAGTTATCACATTCTACCACCAGGGTACGTTCCAAACTACATCATATATGCTGCCCCTGGTACCTCTAATGTGCGACTTCCAGCCGCACCAGTCAGGAACACCCCTCTTGTCGTGTCTGGCGCACCGATATATATAGTCCCACCAATACCACCTGTGACGAGGACAAACAATGAGCCACCATCTCATGCTTATGATGGACAATAGTACTCTCCAAATATGGCTTTCAGGGTCTCGACTCCATACAACCAGACTCCTCAGTACGAGTCCCCGGTGGAAATGAAAAGCCTGCCCAGACAGTTGAGCCAGATGAGATGGACAGGAAGATGAAAAGTCTTGAACAAAACATAAAGAACATACAAGGACTAGGCGGTCACAAAAGTGTATCTTTCAGTGATATATGCATGTTCCCTCACATCCATTTTTCGCCAGGGTCCAAGACCCTAAACTTTGAGAAGTATGATGGAAACGGCGACCCCATCACCCATTTGAAAAGGTACTGCAACCAGCTGAGGGGTGCAGGTGGAAAATAAGAATTGTTGATGGCTTATTTTGGGGAAAGTCTTGCGGGGGTAGCCTCAGAATGGTTCATCGACCAAGATATCTCTCACTGGCATGTCTGGGACGACATGGCTCAGGCCTTCATCAAGCAATTCCAGTACAACATAGATATTGCACCAGATCGCAATTCCCTGTCCAACATGAAGAAGAAGCCGACTCAAAGCTTTAGGGGGTATGCAATCAAGTGGAGGGAGCAAGCGGCTAGAGTCAAGCCACCCATGGATAACCATGTGTTGATCGCTGTTTTCCTGGAGGCTTAAGAGCCTGATTACTTTTAGAACATGATGTTCGCGATGGGTGGACCTTTGGCAGAAGCAATCAAAATAGGGGAAATGGTCGAAAATGGCCTCAAGACTGGCAGAATTGTAAGTCAAGCTGCTCTCAAAGCCACTACTCAAGCTATCCAAAATGGGTCGGGAAGTTTTGCAAATAAAAAGAAGAGAGATGAGGGGTCCATGATGACTTCGGGATCCAGGGAAGTTCAAAGGGGGGCACCGCACCCTTATGTGCAAGTTCAACAGGGGCAATCCAGCTACCCTCGACATTATTATCCTCCGCCAATTACTCAATACTCTGTGGGCCCACCACAGTACACAGTGTTCAATGCTCAGTCTTATGCTCGGCCTCCCAATCAGCAAGTACGGGAACCAACTCCAAGGATCCCCCGAACTCAGCAGCGAAATCTTCGGGCACCCTACAATGCTCGTCCCAGGCAGGATTATGGTCGAGAGCAAAGGCCGACAGAAAAATTCACCCCATTGGCTGAATCATACTCTAGTTTATTTCAGAAGCTGAAGCAAATAGGCGTGATTGGACCCATCACTCCCCACCTATGCATCCTGATTCACATGGATTTCAAGCAAATGCTAGATGTGAATATCATTCAGGGGCCCCGGGGCATAGCACTGATGACTGTTGGACTCTGAAAAGAGCCACAGAAAGACTAATTGCTAAAAACTGATTGTGGTAACAAATGACGAGGACCCTCCTAATGTGACCAACAACCCCTTGCTAGTACACAACGATGCTCACTTTGTGGGAATAATTGGCTAAGATCAAGAATACAAGCCGAATGGTCGAGTAGAAATGACATCAGGAACAATTCAAGAAGGATCAGGTCTAAAAGTAAGTCCAAGCCGAGATGTGCCATTAATTGTTAAAGGCTCCCAGAGCTCAAAGAAGGCAAATTTATTTGTTCAAAAAATCTCGAGGTTGGAAGTTCGCTCCAATGTTCCAGGCCCAAGGTTATATGTCCTTGGAGGCCACCCCATCACAAGGTAGAACCAGGACGGTATGAATGGTATAACTGAGCCGATCATAATCAAACCTGCCGTGCAACCCCCTGTGACAAACACGAAGACCATTCCTTGGAACTACAACAAAACTGTGATGACTTACAAGGGCAAGGAAATCATAGAAGAAGTGGGGGAAACTGGAGGTTTGACTCGATCGGGAAGGTGTTACTCTCCAGAAGAGTTGAGGAAGGCCAAGCAAATCAGAGAAGGCCAATATCCAATAAAGAAACCAGTCACTGAAGAAAAGGCAGAAGAGTTTTGAAGAAGATGAAAGTTCAGGATTACTCAATCATTGACCAGTTGAGAAAGACTCCTGCCCAAATATCTCTACTATCTCTGCTCATACATTCAAAAGAGAATGCTCATGTGCTAATCAAGATCCTGAACGAGGCACATGTCTCAGAGAAGACCACAGTGAATCAGTTAGAGAAGATGGCTAACAGATTTTTTGAGGTGAACAGAATCACCTTTACTCATGATGAACTCCCCGAAGAAGGAGCCGGGCACAATAGGGCTTTGCACTTGACTGTTAAATGTGAGGGTCACTACGTGAAGCGAGTCATAGTTGGTGGAGTCTCGAGCGTAGATTTATGCCCTCTCTCCACCTTGCAAAGAATGAAGATCAATACAGACAGAATCCGACNAGAGATACCATTGGGGAGATCAACCTCACCATGATGATTGGGCCGGTTGACTTCGAAATTGTCTTCCAAGTAGTGGACATGGACACTTCTTATAACTTTCTTCTTGGAAGGCCATGGATCCATACGGCTCGTGCTGTGCCATCCACTTTGCATCAGATGCTCAAATTTGAACATGTCAGGCAAGAAATTATTGTTCATGGGGAAGACGAGTCGTCCATTTATAAAAACCCGTTAATCCCCTGTATTGAGGCTAAGGAAGGGTGTAAGTCCATTATCTATCAGGCTTTTGAAGTGGTTGTTGCGGACCATGTTGAGAAAGGAAGGCCCATTCTGCATCCTTGTCTTTCCACCACATCTGTAATGGTAGCGGCACTCATGCCGAGACAAGGTTATGATCCAGGAAAAGGCTTGGGGGTATCATTGCAAGGAATTCCGGAGCCCATTTCTCCGTTCAGTAACCAAGGTAATTTTGGTTTAGGCTTCAGGCCGACACAAGCAGACGAAGACAAAGCCAAACACCGCAAAAGCACGGATGGGTCTTGCAACAACCTATCCCTCACATTTTCAACACTTTTGTCAAGCCACAACTCCAAGAAGGTCAACATTCCTCGGCGCAGGAAAAAATTGATGAAATTTGCCATGGATTCAGCTAGATGTTTTCTGAAGTGAATATGATCCAGGCAGGTGAAGGCACTAGTCGTGCCGATGTGCAACTAATTGGCCTAGATACCATGCTCAAAAATTGGGAAGCAACTCCTCTCCCCACAAGGAAGGACTCTTGGTAGTTTGCTCTTGCAGCTTCTTTTTGTATTTTGGGTTGCTTTCAGGGTTGTAATCCAAACATCTCAGTATGCTTGTTTTGTTTTGATGTTAACACTTCTATCCTTCTGAATTTAATGAAATGAAGTTCAGTTTCGTATTAAATTTTGTATCTTTTCCTTTTCCTAATTCAGTCATTTTGTTTCCATTTCAGTTTCGTTAATTCCGGCTTTAATAACATGACATGCATGCAGAATTCACGCCCAGATCTTAAAAAAGCTGTCTAAATTCGAAATAATGCATCAAGAGGTTGAATATGACGAAGATGGGGTTATTGAGGAAATAACAAGAGAGTTGGAAAATTTTGAAAATAAGCCTAAGTCCAACCTCAATGAAACTGAGTCCATTAATATCGGAAGTCACGAAGAAGTTAGAGAAACAAAGATAAGTATTCACACTGGAAAAAAACCCAGGGATTCCTTGATTCAACTTTTATTTGAATACAGAGACGTGTTTGCTTGGTCTTATGATGATATGCCGGGTTTAAGTATTGATCTAGTGGTTCATAAGCTTCCCACGTATCATGAGTTCCCACCAATCCAACAAAATAAACGAAAATTTAAAACGGACATGAGTGACAAAATCAAAGAGGAAATAATGAAGTAGTTGAGCGCCAACGTGGTCAGAGCTGTCCGATACACCACCTGGGTGGCAAATGTTGTGCCCGTTCCAAAGAATGATGGAAAAACTAGAGTCTGTGTTGACTACAGGAACCTGAATAAGGCAAGTCCGAAGGATAATTTTTCTTTGCCAAACATCCACATCCTTGTAGATAATTGCGCAAAGCATGAGATACAAGTTCATGGATTGCTATGCGGGGTACCACCAGATTCTGATGGATGAGTATGATGCAGAAAAGACCACGTTCACCACTCCATGGGGTACTTACTGTTACAGGGTCATGCTATTCGATTTGAAGAATGTAGGGGCAACTTACATGAGGGCCATGACCACCATTTTCCACGACATGATGCACAAAGAGATAGAAGTATATGTCGATGATGTCATCATAAAATCAAAGACACAAGCTGATCACGTTGCATGATTTAAACAAAAGTTCTTCGAACGGCTTCGAAGGTATGACCTTAAGCTTAATCCAGCCAAGTGTGCATTTGGGGTTCCATCTGGGAAACTCCCCGGTTTCATAGTCAGCCGGAGAGGCATCGAATTGGATCCATCTAAGATAAAGTCCATTCGAGATTTTCCACCCCCGAAGAATAAAAAGGAAGTCATGAGTTTGCTCGGGAGGTTGAACTACCTCAATAGGTTCATTGCTCAGCTCACAACCACGTGCGAGCCCATCTTTAAGCTGCTGAAAAAGGATGTTGCTATCAAGTGGACGGACGATTGCCAAAAAGCTTTTGATAGGATCAAAGACTATCTGTCAAAACCCCCTGTACTGGTCCCACCTGAACCTGGTAGGCCTTTGTTTTTATATCTATCGGTGATGGATAATTCCTTTGGATGCGTTCTGGGGAAACATGATGCAACAAGCAAAAAAGAACAGGTCGTCTATTACTTGAGCAAGAAGTTCACCAATTATGAGGTTAAGTACACCCTTTTAGAAAGGACGTGTTGTGCCTTGACTTGGGTTACTCAGAAGTGGAGGCATTATCTCCTAGACTACACCACTTACCTCATATCCAGAATGGATCCTTTGAAGCACATCTTTCAAAAGTCGATGCCCACTGGCAGGCTCGCAAAATGGCAGATTCTGCTCACAGAGTTCGACATTGTCTATGTCACTCGCACCGCAATGAAAGCACAAGCTTTGGCAGATTATTTGGAAGAGAATCCAGTTGATGATGATTACAAGCCACTAAGCACATACTTCCCAGACGAAGAGGTCAACTCAATAGAGGAAGTAGTTCCGGACACTACCCATGTATGGGAAAATGTACTTTGATGGGCTATAAATATGAAAGGAGTTGGGATCGGGGCAATCCTCATCTCGACTATCGGACAACATTACCCTGCAATGGCCCGACTCCATTTCTTTTGTACCAATAATACGGCAGAATACGAAGCTTGTATCATGGGTCTGAAAATGGCCCTCGATCTGGATGCGCATAAACTGTTGGTTATGGGAGATTCTGATTTGCTTATCCGGCAAGCCCAAGGCGAATGGGAGACTCGAGACATCAAGATTATTCCATACAGACAATGTGTGCAAGAACTGAGCAAAAGATTCAAATCCATCGAGTTCAGGTACATTCCCAGGTTTCACAACGAACTAGTCGACGCCTTGGCTACCTTAGCCTCGATGATCCCTTATCCAGGTAACACTCATATTGATCCATTGGAAATCTAAGTTCGGAATCAACATGGTTATTACAATACTATTGAGATAGAACCAGATGGTGAACCGTGGTATCATGACATAAAACGATTCCTGAAAACAAGGGAATACCCAGAGCATGCCAAGGCAGATCAAAAAAGAACTATAAAGCGGCTCGCCGGCGGTTTCTCCCTAAATGGGCAAATTTTGTACAAAAGGACCCCAGATTTGAACTTGTTAAGATGCATAGATGCCACAGAAGGTTAGCGGATCATGAGTGAAGTGCATTCAGGGGTATGTGGACCTCACATGACTGGATATGTTTTGGCGAAGAAGATTCTGTGGACAGGGTATTATTGGTTTACTATGGAGCGAGATTGCTTCAGTTTTGTTCGCAAGTGTCACCAATGCCAGATTCATGGTGACCTAATTCACTCGCCACCTTCGGAGTTGCATCCCATGTCCTCTCATTGGACCTTCGTTGCTTGGGGAATGGATGTTATTGGGCCAATCGAGCCAATGGATTCAAATAGGCATAGATTCATTTTGGTTGCAATTCATTACTTCACCAAGTGGGTGGAGGCTGCCACTTCCAAAGCAGTCACCAAGAAAGTAGTGGTAGACTTTGTCCATTCCAACATCATCTGTCGTTTTGGTATCCCGAAGACCATTATCACTGAAAATGCAGCCAATCTAAATAGTAATTTGATGAAGGAGGTATGCGAGCAATTCAAAATTATGCATCGCCATTCTACCCCTTACCGGCCAAAAGCCAATGGAGCCGTTGAAGCGGCGAACAAGAACATCAAGAAGATTCTTAGGAAGATGATCCAAAGTTCCAGGCAATGGCATGAAAAGTTACCTTTTGCTCTTTTGGGATACCGCACAACTGCTCGCACATCTGTTGGTGCAACTCCTTATCTGTTGGTTTATATGGAACGGAAGTTGTAATACCGGCTGAAGTCGAAATTCCATCTCTTCGAGTCATTGCAGAGTCGGAGATTGAAGATATAGAATGGGTAAAGACCCGATTGGAACAACTAATACTGATTGATGAAAAATGGCTAGCAGCAGTGTGCTTTGGCTAGTTATACCAGCAAAGAATAGCACGCGCTTACAACAAGAAAGTGCATCCAAGGAACTTCGAGGTGGGCTAACTCGTTCTGAAATGCATTCTTCCACACCAAGTAGAAGCTAAAGGAAAGTTCGCCCTAAACTGGCAAGGACCCTACATCATCAAGAAAGTGTTACCAAAAGGGGCATTGCACTTGGTAGATGAAGAAGGAAGGGTACCAGGCATGACCATTAATGCAGATGCATTCAAAAGATATTATGTCTGATATATACCCACTGTGGAACTTTCACGCATGATTTTCTCAGAATCGAGATGACGAAGGCCACCGCTGCTCGTTTGTTCCAAATAGGTGTCACCCCCTTGTTAACCCTTTTGAGTTGTATTTGTCTTCTTTGTTTTCCTCTTTTTGGAACCTATGTACTTGCAAAAAAAAAAGAGGAAGAAAAGAAAAAAATCCAAACAACAAATCTTCTGAGTCATTGAACTACATCCGACCTGATTCCGAAAGGATACGTAGGCAGCCTTACCATGGGTTCGGTCCCATCACAACAAAAAATCCATATTCCCAATATTCCAAAACTGGGGCAGAAGTTTGTTTTATTTTACAATTTTTTCTGTAAAAGCGGTTCCAAAAATTGTAATTCAGTTCAAGGTTCTTTTCGCATTCTCCCTGTAAGAACTTCTGATCGATCTTTGAGAATATTTGAAGTCACCATGCCATGGGAAACCTTCCGCATGTCGTATTGTAGTAAAAGAAATAAAGAAAAAAAAGAAATGAGAGAGTCTTATCGGTGAAAACCCGTATGGGCACTATAAGGCGACCGTGAGAAGAGAAATGAGAGAGTCTTATTGGTGAAAACCCAAATGGGAACCATAAGGCGACGGTGAGTAGAGAAATGAGAGAGTTCAGTTAGCGAAAACCCACAAAGGTCGCTACTAGCCGAATGAGGGTCTTCGATACCCCGGCATGAGCACGACCAAGACAGTTTCAAGATGAACCTTTGCGATGGATTTTGAGAATTAGACAGCTCAGACAGATCAGGAATCCAGTCCAAAATGCATGTCATGATTCATTGAAGTCGGCACATACTTCCAGATAAGTCTCCCTATTCCTTTCCCCGAAAGGGACGCCTCTTGGTTAAGCACAGTTCTTTTTTACCTTCAATTATTCTTCCATTTTTACCCATAATTTTTCTTTAAGTCCCTTTCGGCCTAATCTTTCATCAAAAGCGAAGCAAAGAAATGACTGCAAAACAGGCTATAGTTTCCCCGTATTATCGAGCACAATTTGAGGCATATCTGGCATTGACGAAGGCATGATCCATCTGTGATCTCATTTGATAAGGCAAACAAGGTGTCTCAAAAAAACTGAAAAGGTTGCCTAAGCAAGACTTGCCTCATGAGAAAAGTTGATAAGCATTGTAGACACAAATCGGTACTAGGTGCAAGACAACTGAGTTTGATTTTTAAAGGAAATTGCATTGCCTCAGAGACAAAGGTAGCGATACCAAGGACGTCTGGGTATGAAACAATTGGGGGCAACATTGGAAAGCCAAGGTCTCCAGAAAATGATACAGATCAGGCGAGCATCTCGGTACCATACTGATAGAATTAGTTCTTCAACAACAGAGTGGCTGTGAATTCAAACCACAACAGGGTATCAAGGCCAGAAACCAACCACCACTTTGAAAACTCATAAATTTTTCTTTGTTTGAAGCAGGGACAAAGTAGTGTAGAATGGCAGTTCTTAAAGGACGAATGTCACCAAACATAAGCTCCTTAGAATCTCCATTTTTCTTTTATTTTTAGCATGCATCACTACCATTCACACCTCCTAGTGAAGTAGCTTAACTCAGGTAGAACCATTTCGCCTAGGGGAATCCAACTCATAGTTATGGGTAGAAGTACTCTTCGCTCAGGTTGTTTTACGTAGCTTAACCCAGGTAGAACCATTTCGCTTAGGGGGATCCAGCTCATAGTTCCGGGTAGAAGTACTCTTCGCTCAGGTTGTTTTACGTAGCTTAACCCAGGTAGAACCATTTCGCTTAGGGGGATCCAGCTCATAGTTCCGGGTAGAAGTACTCTTTGCTCAGGGTGTTTTGCGTAGCTTAAACCAGGTAGAACCATTTCTCTTAGGGGGATCCAGCTCATAGTTCCGGGTAGAAGTACTCTTCGCTCAGGGTGTTTTACATAGCTTAACCCAGGTAGAACCATTTCGCCTAGGGGGATCCAGCTCATAGTTCCGGGTAGAAGTACTCTTCGCTAAGGGTGTTTTACTTAGCTTAACTTGGGTAGAACCATTTCTCCTAGGGGGATCCAGCTCATAGTTCTGGGTAGAAGTACTATTCGCTCAAGATGTTTTACGTAGCTTAACTCGGGTAGAACCATTTCGCCTAAGGGGATCCAGCTCATAGTTCTGGGTAGAAGTACTCTTCGCTCAGGATGTTTTACGTAGCTTAACTCGGGTAAAACCATTTCTCCTAGAGGAATTTAGCACTTTATCAATAATACAGGGTGCCAACCCCTAGTTACATTTCTCTCCAGTAATACAGGGTACCAACCCCTGGTTGCATTTCCTTCCAGTAATACAGGGTACTAATCCCTGGTTACATTCCTTCCCAGTGATACAGGGCGCCAATCCTTGGTTACTTTCCCTTTGAGTAATACAGGGTACCAACCCCTGGTTACATTTCCTTTCAGTAATACAGGGTACCAACCCCTGGTTACATTCCTTCCTAGTAATACAGGGTACCAACCCCTGGTTACATTTCTCTCCAGTAATACAGGGTACCAACCCCTGGTTACATTCCTTCCTAATAATACAGGGTACCAACCCCTGGTTACGTTCCTTCCTAATAATACAGGGTACCAACCCCTGGTTACATTTTCTTCCTAGTAATATAGGGTACCAACCCCTGGTTACATTCATTTTCGGTAATACAGGGTACCAACCCCTGTTTGCGTTTCCTTCCAGTAATACAGGGTACTAACCCCTGGTCACGTTCCTTCCCGGTGATACCGGGGGCCAACCTCTGGTTACTTTCCCTTTTAGTAATACAAGGGTACTAACCCCTGGTTACCTATCCTTTGGGAAATGTAAGGTACGTAATCCCTCGTTACAACTTTTTATCTCTTTTAGTTTGTTTATACTATTGTTTCTGTGTGCCTTTCAATAAATTAGATAGTTTATAGCTTTCTCTGATAACTAACAAAATTTCCTAGCTCAAACTGGGGCAGAAAATTTTTGTTCGTTTTGTTCGTCTTTGATGGCTTTTCAGCCCCGCCATAGAGCACAGGTGACGATTAAAGTTTGCGGTTTCAGTATCTCATCAGAAGAAAGAAGTCTTTTGATCACAAGATGGTTGGAGTTAGCATCGACCATGTGTCAGCAACCCAGCTTCTCAAGATTCATCTTCTCAAATTTTGATCCAGAAAGCAAACAATCGAGATTGAGTCATAATATTTTCTTCAAAGAGCATCAAGATCCAATCTAAGGTCAACACATGCGAACAAGTCAAAAATCAAGATTTGACTCCATAAGGCACATAGATAGAAATTTTGTAACTCTTAATTTGCAGACATATGTAGTTCTCTTCTCTTTTCCTTTAATGTAAGCAACAAGTAACAATAACAACAACAACAACAACAGTCTTAACTCCAGTGTCCGGTAGTCCCAGAAACCAAGTTTTCCTAGAACTACACTGACCTAATTCCTTTATAGCCAAGGATATGTAGGAAACCTCGGAAGCAAGGTTCGGTCACCTTTTTCAAAATGCTTCATTGTAGTGATGTGTGAGAAAAATTAGTCGTGGATTCACTTTTCTTTGCACGAAAACTCTTCATGTTCTCGAGCAAAGAGGGACATCTGTGAATACCTAATTTTTGCATGCTTTTAATACTTGTATTTGGATGATTTTAATTGTTTGTGCATTTTTATTTGCGTTCCTTTATTAAAAATACCAAAAATATTTTTTACCTTTTATTTGTATATTTAAATTATATATCCCAAAAAGATTTTCTTTCTACTTGTATAATTTTCTAGGATTAAATAAGATGATTATGGATTAAGGAATTTGACTATTGTATTTTTAATTAAAATTGAGCCAAATTGGCCCAAAACTTGATCCCAATTCGTCCATACCCAGTCCAAATGAGGGTTGGCCAAGCCTTGGTTTTCATTAAGTGAAACTAAGACTAAATCTCATCCATCCATAGCCTTTTGATCCAACGTCCCTAATTCATTCTTCATCCCAAATATTTAAACCCCTAATACCCAAAAAATCGCCCCATTTCCCCTCTTAACTTCCCATCTTCTTCCTCTCTCTTCTCTCTCTCGCCTCTTACCCAGATCCTTCCCCCACCGCCGTCTGCCGCCCACCGGAATTCGTCACCAGCGGTGGCCGTGCTCCAAACGCCACCAAAATTTCAGCCCCTACTCATCTCAACCTCCTCTTTTCGAATCCAACACCCAAATTTCCTAAATCTCTCTCCTTCCTCACGAATCCCATCTTTGGCCGAAACCCTAGCCCCAATTTCTTTTGAAATTAGTCAACTCCTAGCCATCCCCAACCCATGAAACTTACATATACGGATGTATCTCCATGAGATCTATCTTTTGACATTGGTTTCAACCCCAAAACTCCGACCAAAATCCTGCCAGATTCCGATAACCATCGCCACCGTCGCGACCACCCAAGACCATCACAGGCCCTTCATTTTCAGTCTATTCCCGACCACAAAACGTCTGTTTCTCTCTAGCACAACACTAGAATTCATTAGTTTCAGTGTGTGCTAGAAAGAAACGCATGTTTCAAGGTCGGGCAGCCACGTCTTGTCGTCCTTGGCATCTCATCGCTACTTGAATTGGTGTCCATTCCTCTTGTGCGGTATAGCTCTGCTTCCATCTTCTTTTATTTTTATGTTTTTTTTTTGCCATTAGGTTTAGGTTTCATGTTATTTCTCAGCTCGTTATTCTTTGTCGTTTCCAATTCGCTTGATCGTATGTGTATTTTTTGTACTAGTTATACTAACTAGTCGTCTATCCTTAGGTTCTTTGGCTAAGACTTTGCTTAGTCGTTTTAAGTGTAGTTACGTGTGAGTACGTTAGATTAGTATATGTTACTCATGGTTTTTTTTCCAGATAGTATAATCTATGATTAGGTTAGACTAAATAATCTTTGATTTTATTTAAACTAATGTTTAGTCTTTTAAGTGAAGTATGTTCAATGTTTAGTCTAGTCTCGTTGCTGCATTTTTCATATCAATTTTTTTGCTTAGCCGTAAATAAAATAATCAATCTGTTTATGATTACGTTTAAGTTCTAATTTCACATTTTTATTATTTCTAGCTTTATCTATGGCCTTAACTACATGTTTGTTTGTTTGTAAGTCATTAGTTTCTTTGTTAGTTTAACGTTTCGATTCTAGTTATCTGATTTTGCACCTTCTAGTTTGAAGCCATAGTTTAGTTTGATATTGTTTTGTGAGGGTAGTAGAAGGTACTTGAGTGTAGGGCCTTTGTTTGGTTGCTTTTACTATTCGGGAACTGTGTTGGAGTACAATACTCCAAAATTCTGTCCATTTTTTGTGAGGAAAAACTGTTCATTGAACAAAAATCTTTGGTAAAAAATCTATCATTTTGGACAGATTTTTGGCCAAACAAATCTGTCCCAAAAGTCATTTTTTTCCTATATAAAGAGGAGGTCTTTCCACACTATACACACATCTTGGGCTCTAAAAAAATAACATCTTGACACACACTCTATTCTACACTTCCATACACCCTTAGAATTGCTTGAACACACAAAAACATAAAAAAAAATCAGCAGCTGAACACAAAAAGAGTAAGCTGAAAATTGTGAGTCTTGGAGTGTCAAATCTTCCAAAAAATATATAAAGAGTTTAGAGTTTGATTTTGAGTTCATTCTCTTGAAGAATCTCTGGCTTTAGTGAGATTTCTGGGCTGTTTTAACACGTATTCATCGCTGGTTTATTGTTGTTTCTGTTGTCATTGTAGCTGGAATTTATGCTTCATTTATCACTGACCTTCTCTTTTCTCTTATCCAGGTATTCCTGATATATTACTGTAATTTTTGGATTTAAAAGTTAATGGAAATGAAGTTGTTTGCGTTCCCTCCAGCTTATTATAAGTCTTTTGTAGTTGTAGTTTATCTTTCAGATTGTTTAGTTGAAACCATGTCCTAGTATTATTTTCCCTTTTTGTTATGAAGTGCTCCATTGTGTGAGTCAGTATTACTTTGTGTTTATAAGGAATTGCTTTGTTAATCTAATAAGGTATATCGTGTTTTCCAATTGATATGTTCGTACTATGTGAGTATTTTAGGTGAGGGGTGTATAAGATGAAAACAACTATATATATAGGACTGTCCAATTTAAAAATACTTCAGTTTCCTTGTGAGATATTATGTTGCTTTGGTTGTAAATTAGTTTTTGGTTTAGTTTTGACTTTTGAAGGGGGCTTATACTATATTGTAGTTTGTTATTTTCTTTAGTCTTATGAATGCTCTGTTTCACTATATATCAAGTTGGTTCTTTGATTTTACATTTGAATTATAAGCGGTGGTTGAGTCGTGTTGTTTCCATGCATAAGTAGTAAATGATTGTTTCAAGTTTAGTTGGTTTCACGATATAGATTGGAACTAAAGGGAGGTGATCAAACTTATGTAGAACTCATTAAAATAGGCCGCTACCTTTTAGAATCACCACAAGTCCAATTTTTTTTTTTAGTTTTAAGTAATATAAGTTAATAATTTTTCGCACTAACCTCATCTTTTAAGT
>ML348014.1:15254-112084 GCA_005239505.1 Nicotiana paniculata | reverse complement strand
AATATTTATAGCAAAAAATAGTATAGAATTTGGGTGTGGTCAAAAAATAGTTGTTCACAGACAAGGCACTAAATTCAATGGGAATTGCACTTGGGCTTGCCCAATTGTTGCTTTACGCCATGTACTACAAGTCCACTAAGACGCAAAATGCAGGAAGAAAGGCTGGAAAAGCTGGATCTAACTGAGAAGACTGGCTCTGATGTCACCTGAGAGACAAGCAACGGCGCGAGAGTTTAGTGGGAAAAAAACTATTGTCCTTGTATTTAGAAGTGCCACTTTTTTGCAAGTATTTCATGGTTTGAATATTAATTTTTAATTTTAAACTTTAAATTTAACAATTTAATTTGATAAAATCACCAATTCCTACATACGAGGCTACAAAAGTCGTTAGTTAGGTAAATTAATTTAGTTTAGTTTTGAGTTTCAGAAACCAATATGATAATGTGTAATATCTTGGATCATTTTATCAATTGTTCCTGTGAAAATGAGAAGTAAGCAGAGAAAGGTTAGGAGTCAAACTGACAAGGAAGTTAATAAAAATATGGAAGTCAAGTAAATTTGAATGGAAAGAAGTATCAAATGGAAGGAGAAAAGATATAATTTGAGCTCTGATACCATTTGAGCAATCACTAAATAGCAAAATTAGATATTGTACTAAAAATATCTATATATCTATTAATATATAAAAAAAAAGAGGCAAATTCATAATATTGTGTCAAGACGAAACATTGACACATGTCAAGCATTAAGAAAAAACTTCAATAAGCTTGGAAATTCAAAAAGAAAATAGAAAATAGAAAAATAATTTGAAGCTTTTAAGAATTAATTTCGCTAGTTATTCACATCATGAGTCCCATGTTTGGGTATATCTATTCACACTATGAGTCTCACGTTTTTTGGACTCCCACGTTTCTTCATCCACGATCATCTATTCAAAAAATTGGACTCTTTTTACAGATAATTTTACATAGAAATAGGAAGAAAAGGGGGAAAAAATACTCCACGATCCTCTTCTCAAACGTGAACATCAAAACCTAACTCCATAATTTACAAACTGTCTCTGTCTCCTACGCTAATAATGTCTCAAACATCTTCTCTTTCTTTTATTTTCTTTTTTATTCTCTTTTTTTCTCTGCTCAAAATAGATAAGTTTGCAATATGGTTATAACATTTCATGAAATCAGTCAACTTTCAAGCAACTCAATGCAATGGAATCTCAAAGTTAGAGTTTGTCGAAAGTTGAAAATGCCGAATCGTTTCAATCCTGAAAAACCATATTCGATTGAGTTGATTTTACAAAATGCAAAGGTAACATATTCAACTTTATATAGTTCTAAAGTTTCTATTCTTTTCTGGTTTTATAGATAAATGTTTGACAATAAAATGTACTAATTGTGAAAATATATGTAGTACCAGTACTCTGTTTCTGTTTCTGAAAGTAGTTTGTTATTAATTTCTTTACGACGAACTTACGGCAATTTTGCTTATTCAACTTCACTTAATTTTAAAGATTCTCTTCTTTAAAGGTTTAATGGATAAAGTTTTCACAATAAATTGTACTCCTTTTGTTTCAGTTTATGTGAATTTATTTTCTTTTTGGTCCGTTCTAAAAAGAATGATCCCTTTTTAAATTTGGTAATAATTTAATTTAAACATACAATTCTACCTTTAATAAGAAGCTTTTATAGCCACACAAATACTCTGGTCCCTTTTTGACTTGTTTAGGACCATAAATTTCAAAAGTCTTCATTTTTTCTTAAAATCCGTGCCCAGTCAAACAGGTTTATCTAAATTGAAACGGAGGGAATACTAATTAAATAATTATGCGTACAACCAGTATTTTGTATTTGTTTCTGAAAGTTTATTATCGAAAAGTTTGTTATTAATTTCTTTTGGACAAACATATGGAAACTTTGCTTATATATGAAACGTTTCTGTGTAGTGTGATTATTTTTCTATCTTTTTGTTAATGTTGTATTCACAATTGTGTTTCTCGAGTGTCTAAAAAACGACAGTAATTCAATTTCTCTATAAAAAGTTCTTTAATTGATATGGAACTCACTGTACATATTCTTATAATTCATTTATAGCCTCGGTTAAACTATTATCTGCAAGATTACTATTAAGATGGTTAGGATGAACATAACGAAACATGGCTCATATATGAAACGATTATGTGTAGTATAAATATTTCCCTTTTTGTTTCTTAAGGTTGCTTTCACATTTGTGCATATTCTGTTATATATATGCAATTTATTTGCAATTTGATACATCCTAATAATTAATCTATTTTTTTAGGTTGATCCCTTGAGTCTTTGCCTCACCTTCAAGAATGATAAACAAAGGAGGCATTTAATGTTCTCGAAATTCTGTTCAGTAAGGCCACCAACATGAAGGTTCTTGCGTTCAAATCATCTACTCATGATGAAATAGTTACATTTGTTAGCCCTAAAGTGAAGATCAATCCCACGAAGTCAAGTAATTTGTGAATACTAACATTTTTCATTTTTAGAGGTTTTACGGATGAAAGAAATCATTGATACAAGTCGTGATGAGTTTCATATCTATTGACTAATTTTTATTAGCTTCAACTTAACTATTTTGGTATTGTTGGTTTTGTACTAAGATTTTAACATATTTTCAGACCTTATGAAGTAAGTTTTTGTTGATGATTTTGACATAAAAAAATTAATGCAACAATGTGGAAATTTAATTTCTTAATAAAATTATTTTTACTAACTTTTGAAAATATTTATTGCAATACTTAATGGTGGGTGATACCTTTGTAGTTTTACTTGATTGATTGATGGAATAGTTAGTTGATAGAGAAATAACAATGTGGCTTTAAGTTCATAGACTGCTAACGAATTGAAGGAATATGTTAGTGAAATTAAGATTAACTATCAGCGTACAATTTAAAGACTTAATAGCATGTGATATATATATATATAAAACTAATAAATTAAAATACTATTACTTTGTTGCTGCAATTGATTGCGTGTGAGCATTTATTTCTGTTTCGTTGGGCCCATCCATGGAAATAGTCAGTAATATTTTCGTGCTATTTTGACCATTACATATGTGACAGAAGACCGACTTGATCTCCTCCATCATTCGGCAAAGCTTGCTTCTATTTTTGTGGTACATTCTCCTCCTATTCCTCCATAGTTATAGTTGTACATCACTTTGTGCCAGTTGCGAATTACATTCATATTACTTCTTATTTCTTAGGCAGTTGAATTGTTCCTGAAGAAGCTTTGCTATTTGTCACACCTTTATTATTACTTCTCATTTCGCAGGCACTTAAAATATGGTATTGAAACAAAGTTGTTCTCTCAATTGAAAACTCGATTGGTGGGACCATCCACTTTAACTACAATTTACTTGCCACTCGATTGATGTACATCTCTTGATGATTAACTTCTACTAATTTTAGTAAAGAGGAGATAAGTTGATTTTAGGAAACTTTTGCATGTGAATGTGAATGTAGGATAATCATTTTTCCCCTCATAATTTGTACTTATACAATGGAACTATAACGCAAAGTTTCTTCCTTGCAACTGTGTTAAAAATTCCATACAAAGTTTAACAACTATCATTAATACTTTCGCTTTCTTTTATATGTGTGGGATAATACTGGGTATGTTATTATTGTTGTTGTTGTTGTTCTTTTACATATGATTCAGAGAGCAATTGAACAATTGAATAAAGAAAACGATTCTTACGAGAAAACATTATGACAGTGGTGTGACTTACCATGGGCACATATTGTATACTCAAACGCCATTTGAGAGACCTCTGTGAAAACAGTAATTGTAGGGACACCATTTGAGAGACCTCTGTGAAAACAGTAATTGTAGAGACTCCCTAGGTTGTTATAAGGCTTTGTGATGCAATTCACTATTCCATATGTATACTGACAGTACATTTACATGTTCATACAATAATAGTATACACATACTCTTTTTTGTCTATCGTATTTTTAAAGTAATATTTTTGTATGAAAAATTATATTTAATATTCTCCGCACAACGCACGGGAACGGATACTAGTATATAATAAATGGAGAGGTAAAGGCACCATATTAAGCCAAGTGGCATAACCATAAGATGACAAGTGCAGATTTTTAGGACAAAGTTGGAGTTTTATAATTATGTAAAAATAAAAATGAGAATAAAAAGAAATTACCAATTCAAATTGGGGAGTAGTTTCAAGTTGAAGTATGCCCCCAGCCAGAGTGCCATACAAAATGAGTCTTTTTCCCTTATTGTATGGATGGGAGCAACCCGACAGAACAAAATATATCAGATAGAAATTTTAAGACACCTAAAAGGGAGAAAAGGAAGATGTTGATCCTCATTAAGATTTAAGAAACAAAAACTGTTCTCTAACAGTATCATCACAATTTGTTTATGATGAAGGCAAGGGAAATATCTTCATAGTACAGTCCAATTTCGAGAATATATGAGACTGAAATCCCAAAAAGAGCAGGGTGGCGTGTCTTCTCAGACAATTCGCTCCAGCTCCCTTGCATAGCTGAGTGTTTGAGTGATAAGCTGCAGGGATGGTATCTCCTTGCAAGGCACGGAATCTTTTACTTTCTGGAAAATCACAAAGCCATTTTTGATCTCCCACTCTGGATACTCCTGCAGAGAACATTAGATTAGATGAGTTGAGGAAAACAATAATAGCTGTTGCTTGTAATTGATCTCTCTATGTGCAGAGAAGAGTGGAAACAGTATCGGGAAGGATTCAGACAAACACAAGATTCAAAGGCCATCCACAAAACCGGCAGGTACACATCCAGCATCCCCGAGGCTGAGAGAGCTGGGTTCTATGAGGTACACATCCAGCATCCCCGAGGCAGGTACACATCCAGCATCCCCGAGGCTGAGAGAGCTGGGTTCTATGAGGTACAAGGCTTTAAGGCAATGATGTTCAGTATAAGCCACATGTGGGGTTTTACTACTAGTTTGAACCAGCAGGCCTTTAAACAAGTATCTGGCTGGTGCAGATGTTATTTCTGATTCTCTGATGCTAAGCAAGACTACTAGGAATATGAGGAATATTCATACTGAGAACCTAGCACAGCAGTAGTACTAAGGTACGTCAGCACCTATCAAGAGGACTCATCTACTTTGTACCTACTTTGTCCTTGGAGCCTCTACCAGCATATCTTGCTCACAGAACAGAGATGAAATAAAGGTGTTCTATGTGAGAGGCTAGCCAAGCTGAGAAAAAAATTCTATCTAATTCAGTGAAATATGAGAGTTTCCTATTTGTAGTTGAGGAGAAGGGCAAGTGACAAAAAAAAAAGAAATACAGGTGCATTTACCCAGGCTTTGTTGGGTTACGGAGATTTGTGGTTGATGGGCGGTCTTGGAAAAGAGTAATAATAAGAGAAAGATGGTCTTGAAAGCTGGCATGGAGGACTCTTGCGGGTTATTTAGCAAATGGGAGTGCTGTCTGGGTGCGGGTGTGCCCCGAGAGTGAGTTTCTCAGAGATATGGTGGCGAAAAGAGGTATAAGAAACGAGATTTCAGATTTTTTTTAACTATTCCGTCATCATATATAGGGCTCCAAGTTGGTGAAGAATACCAAAAACAACAACTCTAGGGCAAAGGGTTGTTGAGAAATTTGAGACAAATCGGAAGAGGTTGATTAACAGTTAACCCTAGTTAACAGTTTATCAGATAGCCTTTCGCCTTATATTATGCCATGTTCCCGCTGCTATCAAAGTTGGAGAAATTGGGAATTAGAAGAAAATTCCTATGGATAAAGTGGAACACAATGATCCAACCAAAGGAAGGTGTTTGGAACTTGAGAATAGTTGAAAGTAGAGAAAATTTGATAGTAGAGGAGAATTGTGTGTGAAAGCAGCTTATAATGTACCATCCAGCTTTGTAGAAAATTTGATAATAGAGGAGAATTGTGTGTGAAAGCAGCTTATAATGTACCATCCAGCTTTGTAGACAGTTGCATCCACTGGTCGTGGCAGTACAATGGGAAACTAGAATCCCCCTGAAATAGCAGGTCTGGATCAAACTTCAAGACGCTTGTTTAACACAGAAATATTTAAGCAAAATGGGTTTCATAAACAGCAGATCTCAACAGATTTGGGGTTGACGCTTGATTGATTGATTGAATAATAGATGGAAAGAAAAAGCTACCTGAAGTGCTCAGGAGAGGCAGAAACATTGTTGTTTTGGATATTCAGTTTAGGCAAACTTGAAGACTGAAGCGGACGACTATCAGGAGGAAGTTTATAACAATTAGTCCATACAGACCACCATTGTATTACCATTCATCAATGGATGCCGCTTCCAAGATTGGGTAGTTTTCACTGAGCTAGTTGCTTGAATCTATAGGCTACCTTTCCCATCTGCTTTTCTACAAGGTCTACTTTCAGACGGGACCAAGCCTTTTGGTTGTTTAAGTAGGTTTGGGCTAAGGTCAATCTAATACCAATATATTTCTATGTCCTGTACTTTTATATTTTATACTAATCAATAAAATCCGTTGAATTGTTGTTCACATTGAAAGGATCCAAGATTGATAAGGACTATACTCCTACTTTACAGTGAGGAGATCATGGTAGAAGGATCTGACTGCTGGAGTTAAATGCGTAGAAGAGGGGTAATTCTCTGTTAAGTCTTCTATAATTTTCTGCTTAGGGGAAAGTTTGACACTCTAGGGCTCCTTAGATAGCTTAGGCACCTAAGAAAGTGAATCGTTTTATATTTCTCTTGACAGCAGCACAGGAAGGTATTTTAACTGAAGAAATTTGGGAAAAGAAGATTTAACACACTAGCCGGTGTTTGCTCTCTAAACAGATGGATATGAACATCTGTTGGCGCACTACAGAATTGATTTAACTTTTAAGACTTTGGACCGTGAAGGTTAACCTTAGAAGAACCACTTGGTTCATCAGGCAATGTGAAGAGCCTTTTATGGAACTGGAAAGGACACCGAAGTAATAAGAGAGACAAAGCATGGTAAATGATCCTGAATGCAGTGACGTGAAGAATATGGAGGGAAAAAAAGAGATGAAATTTGAAGGAATACGGTATTCTACATCCCAAATTGAAAACATTATGATGCTTTTGTGTCCTTCTGGAGCACTTAAAGCTTTCTAACTTTTCTTCTTCTTGNTTTTTTTTTTTTTTTTTTTTTTTTTTTGCTTTGAACTCAGAGCTTTCTGACTTCCACTGAAGATTGGATGTCATTTGCAGAAATATTGTTGTATAGCACTATTTGCCTTGTACATTACTTGCATATTTGTGTAATAGAACTTATCTCAGAACAGAAAAAGGAAAAGAGGTAGATTTACCTCCCTAACATATTCAAGTAGTTCTTGGTCTGAGGAGAACAGCAACATTTGTCGAGCATCACTAATTGAAAGACAGTCATACGCCTTCTCACTGCATCCAGCTATCTCATCCCTGGCAGTGACAAGATGATTTACACCATTTAAATCTAAATCTGAAATTGTCACAAGGAATTATAATTGTATACAATATGATGGATTGGCAATCAGCAGTGGAACCGAGTTTTATTGACAAAGTTGTTACTTGCCAGGGTAATAGTGTGCTTAGCAAGACAGTTCCCAAAAATAATCCAGGTTAGGTTATAATAGGTTGTCTGAAAGTTCTTGTAAGTCGTTCTTTAAAGAGCGCCAAAAGAGTAAGCAAAAGTAGCATCCAGTATCATCAGCCTGGCGTTCTGCCGATAGCTATAGATACTGTTGGTGATATCTGTTATTTTGCTAAAACCAATAGAACATACCTTACAGTCTTAGCTAACAGGTCCATGAAATAAGTGTAGGTTGCATCAGGCACGGATTGCCTCGCACTCAACACACGGTGGTAAGCCCCTTCCATGAAGGATTGCTCCAATTCCACAGCATGTTGAATGCAAGGGTTGTCCAAAGCACTAGGAGAAAGCAACTCTAGTTCTGTGTGGAATTCAGCAATCCTATTCTGTACAAGGAGTCTCAAAAGATTGAGACCTAAGATTGGATATTCTTGTGCAGAAGATGGAAGACGGCCACTGTTCCATCACAACAAAAAGGGAAGCACAAGCACAATGGTTAAATTCAAGTACATTGCAGCAACCAAGCAGACTCAACAAGCCGTTCTTACAATGATAAAAACAAAGCAGGTGAGAATAATACTTAACATGTTCTATTCTAAACTTTAAAGCCTAAATTAGTTGGAAATGGCAATTTGAAGCTTGAAGAGAAGCACTGTAAGGTGCCAATCCAGTTGCAATTTAGCTTTGATGCAGAAAGCTTATTCTGGAACCTCATTTGACGTGTGAACATCAGATTTGTTTCCCCTTTCTTTTTGAATATGCAGAAGAATGAATGACAGGCAGGATTAAAGAGTGACCAGCTAGTTACCGAGCATCTGTGTAATAAGGTTTCAGCTGGAAAAAGTCCCTCTCAAATGCATCCTGGTCTTCCATCTTTACAGCTAGAACAACTGCATGCTCATATATATCTCCTGTAAATGTTATGCCACTGATTGTTAATCCATTATGATTGTGGAGAACAGGAAAACCATATACTTATACCAATTTCCAAATATATACAGCTAAAGATCTATCATTGTCACATTTGAAACCCAACAAGAATCCGAACAGATTGAGTATAACAAAATGAAAGCATAGGTAATAAAACCATTGTGTTTCCTAGCTTTGTGAAGCTATCTGCAATGTGTTCTATAACAATGAATAACAAGGATGCTGGTGATACTTAAAGCAACTATCCCAGTGAATAAGCAAAACATTGAGATTTATTTTGAAACTACCACAAAACTAAAATCGCAAGCAAGCAAATTCTCATCTTTTTAGAGTTTCACAAAACAATGATGTCCAATTATTTTCTCACTAGCCACACCCACCAGATAGGAAAATGGTACTAAATCTACCTGATAACGGGCCTCGTAGAATCTAGGTCTTGTCTTCTCACAGTTGCTGATTTTCTGATTTACTCTCGTCTCACACATGAAAATGTGTAAGCATCTGTATTCATCTTTAATTATTTGTTTAACTGTTCCATCTTATAAACTTTCCTATTACGTTATGTACTTCCTATCAATGTTCCAAAAGTCACTCATCAAGCAATTAAGCAAAGAAGTAAAATAAAATCAGATAAAAAATGGTAGAGCATATTACTTGCAATCTTCAACTCTTGGATAGCATTAGGTGTGTCCTGAAATAGGGGAGGCAGGCTCTTATATTCGGTCAATAGAACCTGCGACATCAAAAGAAGATAACTCGATGCTAAGAATAAAGAAAACAATTAACACTGATTTCAACCAGTCGGAAGAATTACTGCCAATGTCTAGCAAAGATAAAAAGGAGAAACAATTCCGCACAAATGCAAGTATTGAGCATTTGGTAGTGGATTTGATGCGATTACCTTCAGTTGGGAGAGAAATCTAGTGCAAGTTTCGAATTCGTTCCGTACAATTGCAGCTTTGAATCGTTCGAACAACTGTGAAATCTCTGTAAGCTTCGGATCCATGTCTAGGTTCCTCCAAAGGCTTTGCTTCCCTTCGGCGTTCACAAACAAATGAACATCAGAAGTTTTGGGATTAATTGGGGGAGAAAGCCACCTTTAGCTAGCTATTTAAAATATAGCCACCGTTGGGGTTAATTAGGCACTATTTTTAAAAGCGGCACAGACACGCTTTTTCTTTTGCACTACTCCCTCCGAAAAAAAGAATGACCCTTTCTGAATTTAGAAACAACTTAACTTAAACTTTTAATTCTATCTTTGATGAGAAATTTTTATAAGCACATAATTACCTTGGCATGTTTATCACCATAAGTTTCAAAAGAATCATAGCCATACAAATATTCTCACTAATTTAGGATCATAAATTTCAAAAGTCTTTATTTTTTCTTAAACTATGTGTTCAGTCAAACAAATTCACATAAATTGAAACAAAAGGAGTACTACTTTGCACAAAAATAAAGAGAGTGAATGTACAAAGAATACTTCAATTTCTAACTTTAACTCCAACAACTTGCCATGCACCACAGATACTTCTCGCATCAGTGGTGGAGCCAGAATTTTCATTAAAAGGTATCAAAATATATAAAAGTAAACATGTCAAAAAACTAAGGGGAGTCAATACATAGTATATATACATATAAAATTTTCTTTTTACCTACCTACACAGAGGAGCCCGTACAAGCGGGTCCAACTAGCTGACATGGCCCATTACATCTTTGTAGTAGTTTGTAATTAGTTTTACATATATAGTCACCATATGGTTACCCTTAGCTATTTTTTGGTCTAACCTTGCAATTCTTTACATATTGTATATAAAGACTCAGAAGGATTAAATGTGTAACTAACAAATATTTTGATATGAATTTTCTAAGATAATAAAATTCTCTGTCTTCGTCTCTATTTCGAGTTATGGTTTTCTTCTTCACATTTTGCTTCTGTTATTCATCTTGTTGATCTAACATGGTATCAGAGCCCAGAATCGTATAGTACTTGTTCTCAGCTCTCGATCGATCTTACCCTCATTGTTTTTCGAGGAGTTTCAGTTCGTTAATTTCTTACCTAGGGTTTCTGAGTTTTGCGAAATTTTGGAAAAAATTGTGAAAGTTCTCTGATAGAGTGTGTTATGGGGTTCTAACATCGCAATCCGAAAGCTTTCATTTTATTAAATTTTTCCAACTGTTTTCAGCCAAAGAAGACCTACTTCTCCAGGTTGTTGAGAAGGACGGTAACACATACACTCTACAGCTCCAAATTCATAATAAATTTTGTGTGATTTTCGTTGTTGCATGTCTATATTTCTTTCGATATGGGTAGTATAGTAGAATTTGCAGATGCTACTAGGCAGATCACTTCTGATGATGGATTTACCCACTTTTTCATCGAACCTACTCATTCTTTTTACATTCACCCATCAGATAGCCCAGAGAATCGTCTGATTTCTTATATATTTGACGGGAATAGATTTGTTCTATGGAGAGAGAGTATGCTAGTTTCCCTTTCCGCTAAGAACAAACTAGGTCCCATAACTGGTCGAGTTCCTCAGCCTAATCTAAATTCTCTTTATTGCTCTTTTTGGGAACGTTGTAACGATATGGTTATAGCGTGGATTACCTATTCTTTGTCCAAAGATATAGTTACTAGTGTCATGGGTTTTAGAACTGCTAAGGATATTTGGTTTGATATAAATGAATTATTTTATTAGTCTAATGGTTCTAAATACATACAACTCCAAAAGGAATTAGCTGCTACTTCCCAAGGATCTTCATACATTGCAACTTATTTCACAAAATTGAGGAGTTTGTAGGATAAGATTAACACTACCTATGTAGGTCCTGTATGCACCTGTGATGCTTTACCCAAACACATTGAAGAACATAAAATATTTCAATTCCTTAGTGGTCTAAATGACTTTTACACCTTCAAGAGTAATATCTTGATGATGCCCTCTCTCCCTTCCATAAGTAAGTCTTACTCTATGCTACAACACGATGAGAAGAAAAAAGAAACCTCCAGCTTTGTTCCTAGTTTTTCAAATGAATCAGCTTCCTTCTCTGTATCTACTGGTACTCCTCATTCTGGTAATTTCAACAACAATAAAGGAATTAACCAAAGGGTCCAATTTGACTCCAAAAAAGGACCCACATCCAACCTCTTCTGCAAATACTGTAAGAAAACTGGGCACCTTGTTGAAAAGTACTACAGGTTGCATGGTTTCCCCCAAGATTTTAAGTTTACAAAAGGCAAAATGGTTGCATCTTGTGTTCAGTCTGAGGGATATGGTGGAGATTTTGCTGGTTCTACTAAATATTCTGAACCCCCTGCTCCTGCTCATGGTTTCAGAAAGGAGCAATACCAGCACCTCATGACACTCTTTCAGCTGGCCCAACTATCTCCTCCCTTCATCCCTGAAGGTCCAGTGGTGAAAATCTTACCTTTGCAAACTTTGCAGGTGTGTTTAGTTGTTCTGTTTTTACTGCTGATGGTTATAGTGTATGTGCATATTCACAAACAGATAGAAGCCCTTGGATACTAGGCTCAGGTGCCACAGACCACATGACTCCTCACAAACACCTACTTCACTATCTTCAACCCTTAACCACTCCTTACTTGGTTATTATACCAAATGGTTATAAGGTTAAAGTTGTCTCTACTGGTTCTTTAACTCTAAGACCATATATTACTCTGCTTAATGTTCTGTTAGTTCCATCTTTTCATTTCAACCTCATTTCTATCCACAAGTTAATCACTCAATTACACTGTTATGCACACCTTACCAGTTCTCATTGTTATTTATAGGGACTTCTCTTAAGAGGCCACTGGAAATTGGTAGGTCTGCAAATGGTATGTACTATCTCAGCCCCAATACATCTACTTCATTGTCTACTGTTTCACCTCATGTAAATAATCCTCATTGTAATGTTTTCAATTCAGTGTCTACTTGTGATGTTCTACCTCTTGTAAATAGTTCTCGTGGTTCTGCTTGTAACTCATCTACTGCTATTAATAAGACTGATGTTTTTTGACATCAAAGAATGGGCCACTTGCCTTTTAATAGAATGAGGTCTATTCATTTCTTATCTAGCAAACTTTCTACTAAACAGCAATTTTTATGTGATATTTGTCCTATAGCAAGACAACACAGACTTCCCTTTCCTGATAGTGTAATTCATTCCACTAAACCTTTTCAATTGGTCCATGTTGATATATGGGGACCATATAATGTTAGAACCTATAATGGATTCAGATATTTTATCACACTAGTTGATGATTACACTAGGGTGACTTGGACTCATCTCCTTTCTTGTAAAATCAATACCGTTTCCATTCATAAAGCTTTTACTCTTATGGTCCAAGTCCATTTCAAATCTAATATTCAATGCTTAGTATCTGACAATGCCTATGAATTTGGCAGCAGTTATGAAGCACAACAGTTTTTTGCTAACCATGGCATATTAAATCAAACTACCATTCCTTATTCCCCTCAACAAAATGGGGTTGTTGAAAGAAAACATAAACATCTTCTAGAAGTCTCTAGGGCTATTCTGTTTCAGTCTAAACTCCCTTTGAATTATTTGGGAGAATGTGTCTTAACATCCACCTACCTTATAAATAGGATGCCTTCCACTGTTTTACAAAATGTATCCCCCTTTGAGAAACTACATGGCAAACCTCCTTCCTACGATCATCTAAAGTCTTTTGGGTGTTTGTGTTATGCAGCCAGCCCCAAGAAGGCAGAGATAAATTCCAATCTAGAACAATTTCAAGTATTTTCTTGGGGTACCCCTGTGGTAAAAAGGGTTACAAGTTACTCAATTTGACTAACCACTCTGTATTCTTTTCAAGGGATATTACTTTCCATGAAGATGTTTTCCCCTATCATTCTTCCACCTCTCCTTCTATCTTTCCTCATCCTCCTTCACTTTGTACTGATATTCCTTCTTTTTCTTCTCCTACTGTCAACCCTTCATCTTCTCTTCCTGATTCTTATTCACCTCTTAGTGACACTGCTTCTCCCAGTCCTTGTCCCTTGCTTATATTTCAGACTACATTTGTTCTTCTGCACATGTTTCTATGGTTCCACATATTTCTTCTAGTGAGTTGCACTTGCAAGAACCCCAATGCTATCAACAAGCAACTCATCACCCTGCTTGGCAAAAAGCTATGCTTAAAGATTTCCATGCACTATAGGCTAATCAGACTTGGGACATTGTCCATCTTCCTCCTCATAAGAAACCTATCCCTTGCAAATTGGTGTACAAATTAAACAAAGGGCTGATGGGTCTATAGAAAGGTACAAGGAAAGACTTATTATTAGAGGGGACACCCAAAAGGAATGGGTGGATTACACTGAAATATTTTCTCCCAGTTGTGAAACTCACCACTATCAAATGTCTTCTGTCACTAGCTATTAAGAAGAATTGGATTGTCTTCCAACTTGATGTCAACAATTCCTTCCTCCATGGAGACCTTCATGAGGAAGTTTATATGAAAATTCCACCAGGGCTGCAGATTACTTCTTCTGTTTATACTTCTTCTACACTAGTTTGTCACTTAAAAAAGTTTTTATATGGCCATAAACAAGTCTCTAGACAGTGGTTTTCAAAACTGTATGAGGTCTGTTTTCAAGAGGCCACATTCCCAGCAAAAATGACTATTCCTTTTTTACAAAACCTTCTACTGGTTCTTTGGTTCTCCTGGCTGTTTATGTAGATGATATATTGTTGGATGGGGACAATTTGCCTGAAATGAATTCTTTGAAGGCCTTCCTGGATGATAATTTCAATATCAAGTGTCACGAACCCATCCTAGGGTTGCGACGGGCAACTAGCCAACCACCGGTTACCGCTAACCTGTTATCTCATACTCATGCATAAACTACAAAAATCATAAATAGATCTATAAAGGAGAAAAATATTATATACATGGATTTCATACAAATAGATGGCCGATAAGACCTAACATTACTGCTATACAAACTATATCTAAGCCACAGTATTCATGTCTACAAGCTTTCAAAGAATATCTACTTAATTGAACATAAGGGTGGGACAGGACCCCGCCATACACATCTATAAAACTAGACATACCACTGTACTCGCAACTCCAGAACAAAGGAGTGCCTTCGAGTCTACTACTTGTTGTCTTACTGATGTTTGTCTTTTCTCGAACTACCTAGACCTGCGGGCATAGAAACGCAGTGTCCCCCCAAGAGAAAGGGACGTCAGTACGACTGATGTACTGAGTATGTAAGGTATAAATGCAATCATAAAGAAACTATGCAATATCATGGACAATAATAATGTAACTCAAATACAAGCACTTCTCAACTGTCTATATGTTATCCTAGAAGGTTAGTACAAGAAACAAGAAGGTAATTGAAGTATGTCAGAAGGGCTGAGGATGCATATGAAACATATGTCATATTTGGAACTTCTATCCTTACTAAAATAAATAGTAACACAAAGAAGCTCGAAATATAACTGAAGTGCATCGCTTACTTTTGAATCTGTTTTCATACAAGTAATACCAGATCTATATAAGTGGTGTCTCTCATATCTGTATACATACTGTCATAATTTATATAAGTTCTTGAATTTTATATAACTTAATGGGCTTCACACGCCCAAACATGTATACCCGTCTGAACGCTCTCAATGTGTTTGAACGTTGTGCGTCTGAACACTCATGCGTTTGAACGCTATGCGTCTGAACGCTACTGTCTAAATGGTTACTATATATATTTAGATGCATCTAAAAGTCTAAATTCCTATCTTATGTACAACAATAGAGTGCTAAACCAATATACGGAACATGCTATATTCATCACTTACATGTGTCTAAACACTTACAAATCCACAATATCTATGCGCACATATATACATAATCGCCGCTTAACGGAATTGTCGTGGACTTACGGGATGATCATACTACATAAATCGAACTTTCCGAACCTCAAACTAACTCCTGGACAGAGAGAATTACGGACCTCAAAGGGTGCATTACAAACCACAATGGGCTGCAAACCTCAAACAATGGCCAACACTCACTCAATTGCGAACCTCGAAGCTCAAGCACGTAGAATTTCCAGTGAACTGGGTATTGAATTTACAACATAGTATAGGTAATTCAAACACAACCAAGACATGAAATTGAGCTTCTAAAATAGATTATAAATGAGTTTTAAAGCTCACAACTCCAGCAAGAAACAAGGAAAACTCACTATCGGATTCATAGGGATCAATTTTACTGTATATGGAAAGTTTATGTCTCCAAAGAAGAAAGGTAAACCTTACATATAACAAAGTATTGAAATTGAGATGTGGATGAATATCAAGGCTCATATCTTAAGAAAAAAAATGAAATATTCATACTTGAATAATATTTTCTCAAGAATCATATGAAGCAAATGAACTGTAACTTGACAAAACCCATGCCTATGTGGAAAGAAGTTAAACCTTACATACCTTAGCCTTTCTTTGATTCAAATCCTCATCTTCTTAAAATATTATAGCATGATTTCCTTAAAATTAAGGTTGTCTTCAACAAGAAAAGATCCTTAAAACTCAAGTAGGATATACAACATGAACACCCCCATGCCTCTCAAGTCTTGTGTGAATTATTCTACCCAAAGTTATTGAATTGTTTGGATAATTTACAAGGAGAACAAGAGAGAATATTTTGGGGACTGGTTTTGGATCAAGAGGTGATAGATATGTTCTGAAAAACTTGAGAACAAACTTAATATAAAAATCCATCGCCTCACTAAGCTAGTAGGTGACTAAGCTGCTTTTTGGAAGCTTGAGTGACTCTTTTTTGAACTCTCGTTTCTCTCTACTCCAATGCCGTATTAATAAACGGCTTAATATTATGGAAATTATATTCAACAACCTCCAACTTTCATGTTTGAAGCATCCTCAAATTCCTTATGTATGGTGAGAAAACTGGCCTGCAAGTTGGCCTAGTAACCTGCCTGCTTTTGCCGTAATACTCTAGTGACATTGTGGCAGTCCTACTTCGGACGCTCATAACTTTTTACTCGGATGTCGTATTTGATGTAAGGTCTGAAGCAATGGAAACTAAATACATAGACCTTCGATTTCATAAATAATTTATCCCCAAAAGGCTCCATGTAATAGGAGAATATCTTGTTGCAAAGTGATCTAGTTACATGACGTATCTTAACCAAAATTGCGACAACTCAACACGAATTTTATAATACGCCATTTTTGCGATATATATGGCATGTAAAAGAAATTTCTAAACACATCAAATCCTTTTAAAACGTACTTGCCATGTCACACGTAGAATAAATAAAGTCGCAAAAAAAACTCGAGGTGTAATATCAAGAATCTTGGTTCTATTCATTACTTACTTGGGTTGGAAGTCTCCAAGCATTCTCAAGGATATTTTGTTAGCCAACACAAATATGCTTCTGATTTACTTGCTGAATATTATTGTGCCAATTTTAGTTCTGTTGTAACACCTTTAGATCATTCCCTTAAGCTTTCCAGTAAAGTTGGTGATCCTTTACCTGACCCTAGCTCTTACAGAAGACTTGTTGGGAAGCTGAATTTTCTGCAGCATACTAGGCCGGACATCTCATTTTCAGTGCAGCATTTAAGCCAGTTTCTTCAGACTCCTACAGTCCCTCACATGATGGTTGCTCTTCATGTTTTGAGATATATATTGATCACGCCCAACTATGACTTATAAAAAGGACTAAGCGGTTGCTGCAAATATAATCCGGTTCAAGTCCGGAGTCGAATCCTACAGGAACTAACCTATTCACTACAACTTTTAGTAACGCAAATGATAAGCTCAAACAATTTCTGGATGTAAGATTTAATTGATAATGAGTAGAATTTATTTAACTATGGAAAAATGACAACAAAAACTATCAATAAGCAAGAATGAAGTTGAATTCAATGGTAAAAGGATCTAGGGTTATTGATTTTTTCAATTGTTGGATTAATTCCTGACACATTAGCTATAATCTCGCCGTAACACTCTATAAGGATGATGAGTTCTGGGCTACCGTAATTATCTCTCGATCAATTACGATAATTTATTAGAAGCATTCTCTCGAACTACTCTAGTTAACAATTTATACAACTCACAATTATCCCACCAAAGCTTCATTATTTCTAACCCCGCTTCTAATTTCAAGTAATTAATCTCTTAACTTACCCAAAAGTGATGTTGTTCAACAACAATATAACCAAGTGTTCTTTCTCAAGCAACACAACATAACTAGACACGATTAATCAAGGGCCCTTTCAATTAATCACAAGACAACACATAGTTGAACAATCATAGAGTAAAAACGATTCAAATATATCCAAACATAATCAAGACTTCATCCAACAATTGGTTCCAGTAACCCTAGATGACGGATTTAGCTACTCATACTAATAGACAAGATTACACTATAAAAAGTCATAACCAGCAATGGAATTACGAAAAAGATGAAAACTCGTAGGGAAATTCTCTGTCTTCTTCTCGTGTTCTTCCTCCAAAAATCTTCTAAAAACAGGTATATTTCTCTTCTGCACAAATTAGGCTTCATACAGGGTTAGGTTAGTCGCCTTTGAAATTACACAATTGGCTTTTCCTCTTTTTTCTTCGAAAGCTCGTCCGCGGCCGCGGATTTTACCTAGTCTTCTGCCTTGCATGCGCGGTCAATCCGCGGACGCGCACCTGGGGCAACTTCCATCGCTTGCTTTTCTTTCTTCTTTTCGATCGTGCTAACCCTCAATTGGCCTTCCATACTCCATATTGACTCCAAAACACTCTTTATCTTCCTAATAACTCGGAGTTGCTCCTGCAAAGTATAAAATTCTTAATTAGAACCTTTTGATATCTTTTAGAATTCAAATATCAATAACGTGCAAACGAAAGCTGGAAAAGATTGATATCTAACAATAAAGGGTGTCTAAAATGGATCTTCATTATGTATCTAGCACTGCAGGAGAGACTGTCTACCACAGACAGAGTAAGTAAATTGGGAATATAGGTTGATCAAACATGCTCATTGTGTGAGCAAGAGATGAAGAATCATCAACACCTCTTCTTTTCTTGTAAATACTCGACAGAAATATGGAGTAAGTAACTAGCATGGCAGGGGATCACAAGACAAGTTTATAGCTGGGAAGATGAAGTTGAATGGGTCACAATACATGTAACTGGAAAGGGAGAAAAAGCAGAACTATATAGATTGAACATGGCTGGAGCAATATATCACTTGTGGATTGAAAGAAATTGCAGAACTTGTCAGCAAGTGAAGAGAAGCAGTGAAGACATCACAAGGCAGATAATACAAGAAGTACATTGTCAATGAAGTATACAAAGTAGGTTGAAGAAGGAGCTGCAACATCGGAATTATCATCCATAGCTTAAATGATGGTATAGATAGGTGTTTGGTAGTCTAATCAACTAAGTTTGGGGACATATGTCCAAACTTAGAGTTTTGCTTCTGATTATACATGTAAATATTGCAAGTGGCAATAAAAAGTCTTAATTACCAAAAAAAAAAAATCAATAAAGTGAGGCTAAATTAGAGCGTAAGTAGTATCTAAATTACATAAATATAGCCTACTATAAACACTCCACACTTAAATCATTACTCGTCCCCGAGCAATCAAACCACACTCTACAAAGGCCTAACTTCACTAAGCGACTTCCCTAACTCGTCACACCAAGAATATTTCACATAGATTGAGCACATTAGGGTAACATCCTCACCTCAAGAGTTGACTCCCATGAGCCACGCAATATTCCTAACTGGTTTACTTACTCTAACTCAGAGGTCAAGACTTACCTCTCCTTCATGAATCAAGTGTCTGCTCACAATAAAAGAGACTCATTCCACAATCAATCAAATTCACGCACACTGAGGAACTTCCAAATAAATAGAATTCACTCACCCTCAGAAATGATTCTTGTGCCACAAAAAATGCTCCATAGGCTTTCCCGTAGTGTACTACTCTACTAATTGAGCTCATTCATCTAGGATCAAGTAGGACTTTATTTGGCTGTAATGTAGGCTGCGGGTCGAGTGGGATATTTTTGGATATAATAATGACTACACCTCTCTAAGCAATTTAATACATGTATTTTACAATCAAGTCCACACTTAAGTTAAAACAATATTCCACCTTCAACACCACATATATCACCCCATACTTCTTTAAGCACAATCACCTTAAAATCTACGAAAGAGATATTATTATTCAACATAATACACTATTAATATTTTTCTTCTCTTTTCTTTTTCGGTGGCTTTTTCAACAAGGTGCACATTTCTCCTTATTTCCCTAATTCCACTCAAAATTCCCACCAACTACCACACACTTTATCCTTTGTAAATTCATAGTAACCCAAGTGCTTACGAGAGGTACATGGTTCAAATAGACGGTCAATTCAAACAAGGGGTAAGACTTGTAATGTGGTTTCCAAAGAAATAGGATTACAGGATCAACGGGGTTAACTACGATACATAACAATTAGGTGGGTGGAATATATATATGGCTCAATAAAGAAGTGTCTATATCACTTCCAAGACTAAACAAGACTACTATTTCGCTTTGCAAACACACGGGGCAGGTTCTAGGCATCAAATATCGTGCACAGAATACAACAAGCCTCACACACACATGGAACATGACTCACTAAAAATTGGATCATCAAACACTCTAATCAGGGTACTTGAGCCAAATTAAAAACATACAATTTAAGGCATTTTTTACAAGAGTCAACAAATGAGCCTAAGCATCACACTCAAGTCCCCGCTATAATCAGGGCATTATAACGTTAAGAGATCCTATTTATATTTCCGCCCATAGCCCACAAGTTCCTAACTAAAAAATAAAAAATAACTACACCCAATTCAAATGAAACCCTTGAAAAAGAACCGAGACTCAAAGAAAAACCAAGGGGAAATTGATACACTATTACAAAAGAAAATATTTTTGTTTTTGTTTTTGTTCCTCGACTTCCGTTCCTCAAGAAATCCGTCGAATGGTGTCCATTGTCGGGACAAGTCAAAAATAATTTATATATATTAACTGCGACACTACACTACTCTACATACAACATACAAGCAAAGTATCCCCCACCCCACACTTAAAATGATGGCATGTCCCCATGTCATACAAAATAAAGAAATACAAGGTAAAGGAACTTCCCAGGTATATCAGTCTTGATTAGAGACAGTGTCGGGGTCGAGATAGAACGACCTCCCCAGCACACGCAGCCAACCTATGATTTTCTTCTCCGATTTTCCATTTTGGGTGGCCAAGGCATCAACTCGAGTCCCCAATTCTGTGACAGAGGTGCGCAACCCTGCCATGTCTTGCTCTAAGGCTGTCATCTGCGTACTCCGTCAGAACTCAGATGTTCCTTCAGCCTCTGAAACATGTTCATGTGGGGGTGAGGAAGACCCAACCTCATCTTTCCCTTCATCTCCTTCCTCTGACGCATCAGAATCATCATTATAAGCTGCACTAAGTACCACCGGATCCTTCCCAATGGTCACTTTGTTTGCCCAGAATTTTGGTTCTTTCTTCACTTTTCCATCTGCATTGTTGTTCTCTGGCACCCTTGCTTCCGGGCATAATCTAGTGACTAGATAGGGGAAGAAAAACCCATACCTCTTCACTGGTGAACGGATGAACATCTCGGAATAAATAACCTTGGCCACATCAAAATCGTGGCCATTCACGAAGCACTAGCAGCTCTGGGACCATTTACCTCAGTGGAGTTGTAAGACGGCAGTAGGCGACTATTGATGATATACAACCAACACTTTCCTTCAAAGGTGAGTGAGGCAGAGTGCAACTTCTTTGCCGGCACAACCCACACTAACCTCTCTGTCTGGTACACAGATTGTTCTGAAAAACATGTTCCATGTGGTTGGTTCTCGCCTATAAGTATTATAGTAGTCCTCCTCCCATACAGGCAATCGATACGCCCTCCTAATGGCTTCTATCGAGGCATCCACCCTATTCTGCCGCACAGTGCAGATGTGGTCATCATGTTCGAAGCAGTTGGAGTAGAACTCTCAGACAATCATCAACTTGCCCTCATCTGGCACTTCGAAGAAAATATCCAGCCTGCGTCGTACCAACTCCCTATACATATTAGGAAACTCAGCCTGGAGGGACCCCCTCTCAATACCTCATTCCGGTATAGGTTTTTTAGTAGCCTTTAGACTGAAACGTTCTTAAGAAAGTCTTAAGACAAACCTGGTATGATCAAACTGAGGTGCACTAGCGGTGCGCGTTCCCGGGATGAGCCTCCATGACCACTTGACGAGGCACCGGTAGTTTGTCTCTTCTTTGAAGGTATCATGGTACCTAAACAAACACCACTATCAGTAATCGGCGGGATATGTGAACCAATGGCGGTTACTCAAACTTTACTCGCACAATTGGTCACGATTTACTTTCAAAACTCATTATGGAAATTCAACAAACACTTAATGTGCACATCCCCTCCCCCCCCCCCTTAATGTACCCAAAGACCCAATTAAACTTTCATTCTACCACAAAATTAACAATGTCCTCTCCAACCCAACCAAATCTACTATCCTCACATGCCAACATATGTACTAATAATCCAAAACAAAGACAAGAGTAACCATAACCTCTACTACCCTACAATTAAAATAGAAAAGGAAAAGAAAGGAAAAATTTGGAAAAAGAAAACTAAAAAAGAAAATAGAAGACATGGTACATACCTGAAGATGTTGTGAGGAATCGAGAGCGGGGAGTGATTGAGTAGACAAGAGGAAGGAATAGAAGAAGATTTTTTTGTTGCTTTGAGAAATTGGGAGAGAAGAAGGGGAAAAAGGGCGCGTGTTTTTTGTTTTGGGGAATAGGTGGAGGGTTTCAGATTTTTTTAAGGGGGAAAAGGGGGGGGGGGTTAGTTAAAGAAATAAAAAAAATTGTAAACCTAAACGGCGCCCGGTGCGCGGTCGATCCGAGGTCAATCTGTGGCCGCGCACGTGGGGTAGAGGGCCTCTCAAAATTCATTGTCGATCCACGGCCGCGGATTGTGCGACACCGTGGAGTGAAAAATCTGTGGCCCAGAATAATTGTTTTTTTACACTTTTACCTATCTCCGGGTAAATTTCGTCACCCAGAATAATTTCGTCCCTATATATTTAATTGACCGGTTAATACCGTCACCGTTCCAAATCAAATACAAAATTAAGAACAAAGAAAAATAATGGGTTGCCTCCCAAAAAGCGCCTAATTTAACATCACGATATGACGAATTACAACAAACCATGGGCTACCTCCCAGGAAGATCCTGATTTAACGTCACGGCACGACGCCGACTTTCATTATTACTCTTCGCTCACATATTAGGGCTCTTCCAAAGATATCACCACTCTATCCCCCTTTTCTTCGATCATTCCCAGGTAACGTTTCAACCTTTGCCCATTCACTTCAAACTTATTTATTCCATCTTCGGATTCAATTTTGACAGCTCCACTTGAGAACACTTGCAAAACTCTAAATGGTCCTGACCATCTGGACTTCAACTTACCCAGAAACAATCTTAATCTCGAGTTGTATAACAACACTAGATCTCCGGATTCGAAGTTCCTATCTAGAATGTGCTTATCATGCATCATTTTCATCTTTTATTTGTACAATCTTGCATTCTCAAATTCATGGAACTTGAATTCCTCGAGTTCATGTGACTCTACTGGTGCCTGCGGTCTTCATATCCAAATTTAACTGCCGCAGTGCCCAAAAGGCTTTATGCTCAAGCTTTACCGGAAAATGGCATGCTTTTCCAAACACCAACTTGTATGGTGACATACCAATCGAAGTCTTAAATGTTGTGCGGTACACCCATAATGCATCATCCAGCTTCTTTGCCCAATCAGTCCTTGTCGCATTCACTGTCTTGGTCAGGACACTTTTTATTTCCCTGTTGGACACTTCAACTTGCCCGCTCGACTGTGGGGTGGTAAGGTGTGGTAACTTTATGGCGAACTCCATACTTTTCTAAAAGCCTTGCAAACGCCCTATTGCAAAAATGGGTTCCACCATCCCTGATTATAGCTCTCGGGATGCCAAAGCGTGTGAAAATACTTTTCTTTATAAAGTTTGTCACCCATTTGGCATCATTTATTGGGAGAGCCACAACTTTAAATCATTTGGATACATAGTCAACTGTTACTAATATGTATTTGTTACCATACAAGCTGACAAATGGCCCTATGAAGTCAATCCCCCACATGTCAAATACCTCAACCTCTTGAGTTGTAGTCATCGGCATCTCGTGACGTCGAGATATGTTGCCTGTCCTTTGGCACTCATCACAACTTTTCACCCAAGCATGGGCATCCTTGAACAAAGTCGGCCAGTACAAACCTGAATCCAACACCTTCGCTGCTGTCTGAATTCCTCCAAAGTTCCCACCATATGGTGAAGCATGGCAAGCCTGCAAAACAGAAGGTTGATCATTCTCAAGGATAAACCTCCGGATCATGTTATCTACACATATTTTAAACAGTAAAGGTTCATCCAATAATAGTACCGACAATCATGAAAGAACTTTTTCTTTTGAATTGAAGAGAGCTCATAAGGTACAATACCGCTTGCCAAATAATTAGCAATAGCGTACCATGTCGCCTCCTCCATTGTTAACGCTAGTAATTGTTCATCCAGGAATGTCTCTGTTATATCTTCAACCTCTAACTTCTTTTCAGCTCCCTCCAACCTTGAGGGGTGGTCTTCCAATTATTTATCTGTCCATTTTCTATCACGGATCTCCAGTTCGAATTCTTGTAGCAAAAGAACTCAGCGGATCAAGCGTGGCTTTGACTCTTTCTTTGCTATCAAGTACCTAATTACTACATGGTCAGTGTAAACAATAACTTTTGAACCAATCAAGTACGACCTGAAATTGTCGAATGCAAACACTACAACCAACATATCATTTTCCATCACAGTGTAATTGAGTTGTGCACCACTTAGTGTTCTGCTTGCATAGTAGATTGGGTGCATCAGCTTGTCCTTTCGCTGTCCCAGGACTACTCCTATGGCATAATCACTCGCGCCGCACATGAGCTCGAACGGTTGCTCCCAGTCAGATGCAACGATGATTGGTGCAGTCACCAGTCTCTTTTTTAGATCCTTAAATGCCAACCTGAAATCATCATAGAACACAAAAGGACGATTCTCTTCAAGGAGTTTACCTAAGGGGTTAGCAATTTTAGAGAAATCTTTTATGAATCGCCTGTAGAATCTAGCGTGTACAAGGAAACTTATCACCGCTTTAACCAAAGTGGGTGGTGGAAACTTCTCAATCACATCAACCTTAGCATGGTCGACCTCAACTCCTTTACTGGTCACTCGATGCCCCAACACTATCCCTTCTTGTACCATAAAATGGCACTTTTCCCAGTTCAGCACTAAATTTGTCTCCACACATCTTTGTAGCACGCTTCTTAAATTGTGAAGACAGTCTTCGAATGAATCCCCCACCACAGAGAAGTCATCCATAAAGACCTCCATAATATCTTCAACCATATCCGTGAAAATGGCTAACATACACTTCTGGAATGTAGTCGGCACATTGCAAAGGCCAAAAGGAATTCTCTGAAAGGCAAAGATGCCATACGTACAAGTAAATGATGTTTTCTCTCTGTATTCAAGGGCTATTGAGATTTGATTGTACCCCGAATATCCATCCAAGAAACAGAAGTGAGACCGCCCAACCAACCTATCCAACATTTGGACAATGAATGGCAAAGGGAAGTGGTCCTTCCGGGTGGCTGTGTCCAATTTCCGATAATCCATGCAAATTCACCACCCCGTGACTGTACGAGTCAAGATCAACTCGTTATTCTCATTTTGTACGACCGTCATTCCTCCCTTTTTTTGGCACACATTGAACATGGATGACCCAGTTACTGTCAGAGATGGGGAAGATGATACATGCATCTAACCACTTGATCACTTCCTTCTTCACCACCTCTTTCATTTGGGTTCAACCTTCATTGATGTTCTCTGGAAGGTTTGTGCCCTTTTTCCAAGAGAATATTGTGTATCCAAAAGGCTAGGTTGATGCCCTTTATGTCTGCGATGGTCCAACCAATAACAGTCTTACATTCCTGTAACACCTGTAAGAGTTGCTCTACCTGCACAGGTAGCAAACCAGATGATATAATAACGGGTAAAGTGGAATTAGGCCCTAAGAAAGCGTACCTGAGGTGAGCTGGAAGCGGTTTCAGGTCCAACTGTGGGGGATCCTCTATCGATGATTTTGCAGGTGGGTTGCTCTTTCTTCTAAGAGTAGGGGCTCAAACTGGGGTTCCCTTTTCCAGACTCCTTGACCTTCGAGGGCCATGACCCACTCTGCCAACCCTTCACCATCCATCTCTTCCAAATTCATCAAATAGGCTTCTAATGGATCTCTGACATTAGAGGTCTCATTTTCCTCTTGCATTATTACATCCACGACCTTCACTAGCGAGCAATTTGCAAATTCACTGGGTATCCTCATAGATTGTTGAACATTAAATATTATTTGTTCATTATTCAACCTCATTTTTAACTCTCCAGTCTCGCTATCAACCAATGCTCTCCCAGTGGATAAAAACGGCCTCCCCAGGATAATTGGTATCTCTTCATTCACTTGATAGTCGAGAATAACAAAGTCTGCAGGAAATACAAACTTTCCCACTTGGACAAGCACATCATCCAGAATTCCTATCGGTCTTTTGACTATGCGATCTGCTAGTTGCAGCAATATTGAGGCTGATCTAGCTCTGCCAATGCCTATTTTTGTGTAGATTGCCAAAGGCATCAATTTGATACTAGCTCCCAAGTCACACAATGCTTTAGCAAAAGCATAACTCCCAATTGTGCATGGGATAATGAAACTGCTCGGATCAGACAGTTTTTGAGTCATAGGTCTTGTCACTACCGCGCTGCAAGTCTTAGTCAGAGTTATAGTAGATATATCCTGGAAGTCAAATTTTCGAGACATCATGTCCTTCATCATTTTTGCATAGCCTAGCATATCCCTCAAAGCATCCATCAGCGAAATATTTAATTGAATTTGTCTGATCATCTCCATGAATTTCCTGTATTGATCATCTTTCTTTTGCTTTGCCAACCTCTGAGGGAATGGTGCATGAATTAGCTTCTTCCCATTGCTTTGTGTATTTTCTTTACTAGAAGCTTTTTCTACCACCTGTTCCGGGAGTTGTTTAATTTTCTTCTTCTTGCCCGTGTCAACCTATGCATGTTCAATTACAACCTCTATGAGATCTGCTGACTCGTCGGTCTCTACTGTTACTGGATGAGTTGGCAGTGTGTCTCTCCTAGTTTGAGCAACTTCTTTCTCTCTGTCTAAATCCCTTCCATTCCTGAGACTCACTGCCATTAACTGATTTGGGTTTTGTTACTTTGGATTGGCGTTTGTGTCTGTAGGCAATGTTCCTTGTGGGCTATTGTTCAAGGCCATAGATAGTTTTCCCAATTGAGTTTCAATGCCTTTGATCGCCGAATTATGTGCGACTAACTTCTCCTGAATCTTTCCATTTGCCCCCATGAGTTGTTGCAGCATGCCCCTGATTTCTATCATATTGTTGTCTTGCTGTTAATGAGGCAGATGGTAAGTGAACTATTTTTGGTTTTGCTGATTATAGCCCTGCTGCCTTTGATAAGGCACAACTTGGCCTTGTGTCGTGCTCCCCCTAGATTGGTGTTGTGTTGTTGCTGGTTTGGTCTGTACTGCTGATTCTGAGGTCCCCATTGTTGCCCACCTTGCCTCTTACCTCCAAAATTATTGACATAGCTCATGTCTTCCCTAAAGCCCTGATTGTCATTCTCTCCACTCCACGAGCAAACAGATGACTAATTTATGCAGGGAGTGCATAAGCCTCCATTTGTCGTATCAATAATGTGCACTTTCTTTGTACCCATATCATCAATTTTCTTTGTCAGTAAGCTCATCTAGGTCATGAGAGTGGCTATGTTTTCTGCATTTGAGTTGTTTGGGTCAAGAGAAACAGAATGCACTATTGGTGTGAGTGTTGTACCTCTAGTCATCCAACTTGAATTTTGAGTCATCTTGTCAAGAAGAATCTTACACTCTGTGAATATTTTGCTCAAGAATGCACCTCCAACTGAAGCATCTACATTGGCCTTCAGACCGTCAACCAAACCCATATAGAATCTCTGTCCCAGCATCTGATCCGGGATGCCATGGTGTGGACACTTCACTAGCATACCCTTAAACCTTTTCCAGGTTTCTTGCAAGGTCTCAGTCGGTTTTACAATACCTCATTAATTTGCCTTGCAGTTTTGTTGGGGGGATAGAACTTGTTTAAGAGCTGCTTGACTAGTTCCTCCCAAGTAGTAATGGAGTTTATTGAGAGCGAATTCAGCCAAGTTTGAGCATCCCCAGTCACTGAGAAAGGGAACAGTAATAACTTGATTGCTTCAGGAGTCATATTCGTCTGTCTTTGAGTGACACAAATTGATAGAAAGTTCTTCAGATGTTGTTGTGGGTCTTCAATATACGACCCGGAGAACAACCCCTTATTCTGCAGCAGGTGCAACATATTGTTGGTAATCTGAAACGTCTCCAATTATATCTGAGGAACTGCAATTGTGGTGGCCAGGTTATCAGCAATTGGTTTTCACCCAATTATAAAGAGCAGCTTCCGGCACAAAAAGTGCTACCACTCTATTGATTGGGTCAACCCGATCATTCCTGATGTTTCCATTGACGTTGACCACGTCGTCCATTTCAATTTTGAGCTGGTCTTTTTGTTTTAATTGTTTGTCCTTCTTGTTAGCCTGATTAAATACCTTGAATGCTTTCTCGGGATCTGAGAGTCCTTCAAAAAGTTCACCAGTCCTCAAGGAGCTTCTAGGCATATACCTGAGTCATAGAAGAGTTCAAACGTGAGAATTTCAATGAAAATTTTTACCCTAGAGAATTGGTCTAAACTACAAATCCTAGCAATTCTTCCAAGTTGTAACAAATAACATCGTTAGTTCCCTGACAACGGCGCCAAAATTTGATCACGCGCAACTATGCCTTATTAAAAGGACTAAGCGGTCGCTTCAAATATAATTTGGTTCAAGTCCGGAGTCGAATACCACAGGGAACTAACCTATTCACTATAACTTTTAGTAATGCAAATGATAAGCTCAGACAATTTTCGGATGCAAGATTTTAATTGATAATGAGTAGAATTTATTTAACTAAGGAAAAATGACAATAAAAACTATTAATAAGCAAGAATGAAGTTTAATTCAATGGTAAAATGATCTAGGGTTATTGATTTTCCCAATTGTCGGATTAATTCCTGACACGTTAGCTATAATCTCGCCTTTAACACTCTATAAGGATGATGAGTTCTGGGCTACCGTAATTATATCTCGATCAATTATGATAATTTACTAGAAGCATTCTCTCGAACTACTCTAGTTAACAATTTATACAACTCACAATTATCCAACCAAAGCTTCATTATTTCTAACCCTGCTTCTAATTTCAAGTAATTAATCTCTTAACTTACCCGAAAGTGGTGTTGTTAAACAACAATCTAACCAAGTGTTCTTTCTCAAGCAACACAAGATAACTAGACACAATTAATCAAGGGCCCTTTCAATTAATCACAAGACAACACATAGTTGAACAATCATAGAGTAAAAACGGCTCAATTATATCCAAACATAATCAATACTTCATCCAAAAATTAGTTCCATCAACCCTAGATGACGGGTTTAGCTACTCATATTAATATACAATATTACACTATAAAAAGTCATAACCAACAATGGAATTAAGAAGAAGATGATGAAAACTCGTAGGTAAATTCTCTGTCTTCTTCTCGTGTTCTTCCTCCAAAAATCTTCTAAAAACAGGTATATTTCTCTTCTGGGCGAATTAGGCTTCATATAGGGTTAGGTTAGTCGCCTTTAAAATTACACAATTGGCCTTGCCTCTTTTTTCTTCGGAAGCTCGTCCGCGGCCGCGGATTTTACCCTGTCTCCTGCCTTGCGTGCGCAATTAGTGCTCAGTCAATCCGCGACCGCGTACCTGGGGGAACTTCTATCGCTTGATTTTCTTTCTTCTTTTCGATCGTGCTAACCTCCGATTGGCCTTCCATACTCCATATTGACTCCAAAACACTCTCTAGCTTCCTCATAACTCGGAGTTGCTTCTGCAAAGCATAAAATTCCTAATTAGAGCATTTTGTTACCTTTTAGCATTCAAATATCAATAAAGTACGGCTAAATTAGAGCGTAAATAGTATCTAAATTACATAGGTATAGCCTACTATCATATATCTTCTGACCCTGCTCAAGGGATTCTTCTTTCAAGGTCTCCTGATACTTCCATTGTTGCATACTCAGACTCTGACTGGGCAACCTATGCTACTTCTAGAAAGTCATTCTCTGGGTATTACATTTCTTTTGGAGGTTGTACTATCTCTTGGAATAGCAAGCAACCTACCATTTCCCTCTCCTCTACTGAAGCTGAGTACACAACTTTGAGGAAGGTAGTTGCTGAAATTTCATAGATGATAAGGTTGCTTGGTGATTTAGGTGCCAGTCCTTCCGTCCCTGCTCCTGTTCACTGTGATAGTCAAGCTGCTTTACATATTGTGAAGAATCCAGTTTTCCATGAATGCACTAAACATATTGAAATCGATTTTCATTATGTCAGAGATTACTTAAATTCAAGACCGGTTTCCCTTCAATTTATCAGAAGTGCAGATCAACTGACTGGCATTTTTACCAAAGTTTTGCCTAGTTCTTACCATCACTCTCTTTTGGGAAAGCTTGGAGTGTTCTCACCCTCCAGCTTGGGGGGAGGGGGGAGGAGGGGTGTTAACACTGGACCTCTTCACACACAGGAGCCCACACAAGTAGGCCCAACTAGCTGACATGGACCAACACATCTTTGTAGTAGTCTGTAATTAGTTTTACATATATAGTTACCATATGTTTACCCCTAGCTGATTTTTGGTCTACACTTGCAATTATTAACATATTGTATATAAAGACTCAAAAGGATTAAATGTGTAACTAACATATATTTTGATATGGATTTTCTGAGATAATAAAAGTCTCTCTCTTCGTCTCTATTTCGAGTTAGGTTTTCTTCTTCACATTTTGCTTCCGCTATTCATCGTGTTGATCTAACATAAGGTGGCTCCGCCACTGTCTTGCATCAGAAAAATACTTAAGTCAGAACACTCTATCTTAAGTTTGAACCATTTGTTCGTATATTGAATAAAATTCAAAAAGAATATACTCCTATAAATGTTCTGCATCCCCACTATAGAAGCAAAGCAAGAAGTGCTTTGTAGCTCTCGTCGTTTTAATTGTATTTATTCGCAACAGATGCATATTTTCTCCTTTCTCTTGCTTGATAATTGAACGGTAAATAATAACATATTTTTTATATGGACAACATAAAATCACTAATTAAGTGAAACTGTGTCTTAAAGCTGGAACTCATGCCCTAAAGTTTCGAAAAGCGTCTTGAAATTTAAAATAACGGGTCTTTGCTGCTCAAGATGTAGCTATTTATTAAATACTCTGCAAATGTTGAATATTTTTTGAATAACTACCTTAAAAATGGTCCCAAATTTCCAATACACTTAGCCCAATAATTTTTCATTTGATAGCTTAATCGTAGTATTTAGGGGCTAGCCAATCCAACCAAGAATATTTGTCATTTGGTAGCTTCTTTCATAAGGGGAAGTGCACAGTTAGCTACTAATAAGACATGTATTTACTTTTAAGCCATTTTTTAAAATATCTTTAGTCTTTAGCCACTGCTTTAATAAACTTTATCCGCCTGGACGAAAATACCCTTCTGCTCATAAAGTTCAGGACCAAGTGTCCTTAACTTATGAGCTTGTTACTGTAAGTTCAGGACTAGTTGTCCTTAATTTATGAGCTTGTAAGTCTAAGTTTAGGACTACTTGTCCTTAAATTTTGAACATGTAACTCTAAGTTCAGGACTACATGTCCTTAACTTTTGTTTGGAACTCGAAGTTCAGGACTACTTGTCCTTAATTTCTATGCTTATAACTCTAAGTTAAGGACTACCTATCCTTAATTTATGTGCTTGTAACTCTAATTTAAGAACCAAGTGTCCTTAATTTTTGAAATTCCAAGTCTAAGTTTAGAACCAAGTGTCCTTAACTTATGAGCTTGTTATTGTAAGTTCAGGACTACCTCTCCTTAATTTCTGTGCTTGTAACTCTAAGTTAAGGACTACCTGTCTTTAATTTCTGTACTTGTAGCTCTAAGTTAAGGAACAAGTATCCTTAGTTTTTGAACTTCAAACTATTAAGTGGCAGCAAAATCTCTATTTTGGTCAAGAGAAAACAACCTGAAGATAAAAATTACTAATATCTACTTGCATATTCTCATTGAATTGCCAATCAAAGGGTTATATCAAAATATTGAAAGATTGCGTAACCTGGAGAATTTCAAATTGGAAATACGAGATACTTTTGGGGAAGATTGTTGGGACGTCAGTGATGTCGAGTTGCAAACACTCAAATACTTGAAATTATTAAAGTCATGGATATTAGAGAATGGAAAGCAAAATCTATACTTTGGTCAAGATAAAACAATCTTGTACGTTCTTTACATTGGTATAACATGGACAGAAAAGAGATAGAAGAAAGGATAATACCGTCTTTTCATATTAATTTTAATAAACTAGTGACTACTTTTGCTCAGCATTAAAAAAGTTGGATAAAAGGTAAATACAACTTTAAAAAGTGGCTACCCTACCCAATCTTTACTCTTCCATATCCTTTTGGGGGATGGCCAATCCAATCGAGGTATGCGTGGGCTTTTTAGTTGGATCGGATGATTATGGTACAACGAAGGATTAGTTACCTCCTATAGCAAAGGTCGATACCTTATTTATTTTAAATAAATATCCTTTTAAAAAATTATATTCCATAGCTACCTTTTGATTTTTATAGCCAAATATCTATTTATGGTCATCTCATACTTTTAAGCCATAAAATATGCCTTGTATTATTTTTTCCTCTCATTCTTTCAGATTTTTCTCTATCCTCTCTCTATCAACTCCAGTCCTTCTCCATGAATACAACCACGATTCTCCCAAATACAGAACGAAAGCACGATTCTCTCAAATACAGATTGGAACCGAAACCGGTTCTGCGGTAGAGTCCAACATGTTCTCTGATGATATTGAAGAAGAATGTTGTTTGCACTTCAATTTCTTCTCCTTCCGACGAGTTACTGCTGGCAGGCAATGATCCTAATGAGTTACTTCAATAAATGCAGCAAATCCTAATGAGAAACAATGATCAACCATAGCCGACAGGCAAGCCAAGAGTACTGCTGGAAAAAACTGTAATATAAACATAGCCCCCCGCGTTCTAGGGTTCGTCCAATCTAGTAGAGTCCAAAAATTTGGCCCATTGTATTTCGAGAAACAAAACTCTATATAAATCTCCGTCTTACTCTTATCTTCGTCGTTCTAGGGTTCTGTCCAATCTGATAGAGTCCGGCATATTCTTTGACGATATTGATAGTTCATGTAATGCAATGTATCTCAATGTATTTCCATGTATTTCATTGTATCTAGTGTCTTCTTTTTCATTGTATTCATTGTCTTTTTTCATTGTATTTCAATGTATCCCTCTGTATTTTATGTATTTCATTGTATTCATTGTCTCGCTATATTCCGTGAATGTATTCGTATATTTTTTTAATTAATATAATTTATGTATTCAGATGTATTATATAATTTCTCTATAGATTGCTATATTTTTGGGTATTTTTCGGTTTAGAATCTTTTTTATTACTGGAAATAAAAATTTGTGTGTTATAATTGAGTTTGTCGAGTTATATTAGGAGTCGATTATGTTAATTGATTCACTTTCCGTTTAAAAACAGTGTAGTCCCCTGTTTCACACTGTGAATACTGTCGAATACGGTCGAATACAATAATATGTCCAGCTGTAATCCCATGTTTCACGCCATGAATACAGTCGAATACACTCGAATACAAAAATCCGTCTAGCTATAATCCCATGTTTCACGCCATGAATACAGTCGAATACACTCGAATACAAAAATCCGTCTAGCTATAATCCCATGTTTCACGCCTAGAAATGCTACTGTATTCATGAATACAGTAGCTTAAATACATCCAATACACTCTAAAAAAATCTGAAAACATAGCTATAGGAAGTAATATAGTAAATGGTAGCTACAACTAGCTAATAACCACTAAACAATAGTGGTTTGTGAAAATTTCTCCAAAACAAATACCACATTATAGTACGTGGAAAATGGGTCATTTGCACAAATAATCACTTTTAATGTATCTCTTTAAAATGTTATCACAAATTAAAAATTAATGCAACCTTAGCCTTAGCCAAACTTCAAACCACACAAACTACTAATATGAAGTTTGAACTGGTGCAAATTAGTAGTCTCCGTAGTTCGAATTAATGCAATCTACTAGTTTGAGGTTCGAACTGATGCACCTAACTTAGACAACTAAGTCCAAGAGAAGAGGAGGGAGACTAAAGAAGAAGCAGGAAAGAAGAGGAAGACGAGGAAGTAGAAGATGAAGCCTATGTGAAAATAATGACTAGGTTTGCAATACTTGTTTTAAATTGTGGCTAAATTTAAGGTAAAAACACGCATAAGCGGCTACATGGTGTAAATCATGAGGAAAAGTATCTTTTTGGATTAGTTACCTCATATATCAAATGTTGATACCTTATTTATTTTTAAATAAATACCTTTTAAAAAAATTATATTCCATAGCTATCTTTTGATTTTTATAGCCAAATATATATTTATGGTCACCTCCTACTCTTAAGCCATAAAATATGCTTGTATTATTTTTTTCTCTCATTCTTTCAGATTTTTCTCTACTTTCTCTTTCTCAACTCCAATCCTTCTCCATGAATACAACCACGATTCTCCCAGATTCTCCCATGAATACAACCGCCTCTCTATGGCGTCTTTCTATCTCGATGGAGAAGTATTAGACTGGTACAGTTAATTATTTCGTAACAAACAACTAGTAGATTGGGATCACTTTGTGGATAAGTTATGTCACTGATTTAAGCCCAAGCAGTTGCAGACTCCAGCGATGCGTTTGTCCAAGCTCCGACAAACGACGACGGTTTCCGATTTCTTGACTTGCTTTGAGGCTCTGGACAATGAAACAATTTGGCCCATTGTATCAGGAGAAATAAAACTCTATATAAATCTCTGTCTTCCTATTCTCTTCGTCGTTCTAGGGTTCCGCCCAATCTGGTAGAGTCCGGCATGTTCTCTGACGATATTGATAGTTCATGTATTTCAATGTATCTCGCTGTATTTTCATGTATTTCATTGTCTTTTTTTTCATTGTATTTCAATGTATCTAGCTGTATATATTTCTTGTATTCATTTTTTTAATTGTATTTCAATGTATACCAATGTATTCTATGTATTTCATTGTATTCACTGTATATTCCACGAATGTATTCATATTTTTTTTTAATTAATATAATTTTGAATTAGTTACCTCCTATAGCAAATGTTGATACCTTATTTATTTTAAATAAAGGGAAAATTTCATATTAAAACAACTGGGCTGCCTACTTTTCAACTTTATAACCCATATTTTAATTTACAATTGAGTAGCCCAAAAATAACAGGCCCATATCTGAAAAAGGGCGTTATTTCTGTTTTTTTGGGATTCAAAAGTGGGATTTCGTATCTTTCAGCAAGATTTTCTCCGATTCTTTCCATTCTTCTTCCCCAAATCTACAAATTCAACTCCAAAAAACCTAGAAATTCTTGTTCATCTCGAATTAACAGCAAATCAAACACGAAAAGTGAATTTTTTTTGCTGCAATAAGCGCAATTTTCATTTTTGCGCAATTTTGGTTTCAACTTTTTGTTCAATGGAGCTTTTTCCAGTTTACGTTCTTCATAGCGATGAATGAGAAAACAAACAAGTTTATCAATTTCGTCAGCGATTGTGTAATAATCGAGTCGACATTCAGCTACAACAATTTAGCTGAAGCGATTTCGAAACAGATTAGAATTGATTTCTGAGTTAAACACATTAGAGATTAACTTTCTCCCAAAGGATGGTTTGCCAACGATCCTGATTTACAATGATACGAGTGTTAAGGTGTATATCGAATTAAAGAAGAAAAGCTTGAATTTCACTGAATACCCATTGTATGTGACTCTGGAAGAGATTTATGACAATCGTTTGGTTGCTACAAATTTCAGTTGTTTGGTTGCTACAAGTTCCAGTTGTTTGGTTGCAACAAGTTCCAGTTGTTTGGTTGCTACAAGTTCCAATTGTGCAGATGTATCCACAATTGATAGCACTGAAATTATGCCTGATATCAAATTTATTGAAAATACGGGTATAATAGATAATGTGTTAAACGAATTTGTTGAAGAGGATCAAGTTTATAAAGATAAAGAGATAGTTGTCTCTGTAATGAAGAACTTGGCTGTACGCGAGAGGTTCCAATTCAAGGTGAAGAGATCAAGTGAAACAAGGTATGGCAATAGTTGTATATTCTATTATATATATGTATAAAGTAGTATATATTTTTATAAAGGTATTAAATTTGATATATGTCTAGTTATGTTTTTGTATAAAATTGTATTTAGAAGTTAAATGATCTTTAATACTAGGTATCACCTTATGTGTGTGGATGATAATTGTGCTTGGAGTTTCAAATCTTCTGTTGTTTACAAGGCAAACATATTCAAGGTGAGAAGTTACAATAATAATCACACATGCGGCTATGGTGAAAGATACTTAACACAACATCAAGCTACTTCGAGTGTAATTGCTAGTATAGTCAAGGACAAGTATGTTAATCCAAAAAAAGTTTACACCGCAAATGATATATTAGAGGACATACAAAAGCAACACGGGGTTGAAGTGAGTTACATGAAAGCATGGAGATCTAAAGAGATAGCAATGTCAATGATAAGGGGGAATCCGAGTGATTCATATAAGGAGTTGCCGAGGTATTTGTATATAATGGAGCATACAAATCCAGGAACGTTACAAAGTTGCACAAATCAGAAAATGGATGCTTTCTTTATGCATATGTTCCAATATATGCATCTATCAAGGATTGGGAGCATTGCAGACCGATAATGGTTGTTGACGGAAGTTTCCTTAAAGCAGCATATAAGGGTACAATATTGACTGCTTGCACACAGGATGGAGCTGGTGAGTTGGCTGCACCTACCTTGTTTCTGCAGTTTGTATAATGTTGTAGTTTCATGTATAAACGTGTATAGGATTTCATAGCTGCCTTTTTTTATAAAATTTACAGTATGTATAAATTTCTATATTCGTGTGTAACTGTGTATAATATTTGTATAATTGATTGAATCCTAATATCTATTTTGTATAAACAGGAAAAATCCTTCCACTTGCATATGCAATTGTAGATTCAGAGAACAATAAATCTTGTGAGTGGTTCTTCGTCCAGATAAAGGGTACTTTTGGTGTTAGAGAAGGGATGAGTATAGTTTCAGATAGAAATGAAAGCATCTTCAATGCAACAAAAGCTGTGTACCCAGAAGTTCCACATTGTATTTGCATGTTTCACTTGTGGCATAATGTAAAGCGTACATTCAAGAAACATCACAAACAATTGAAGGATATCTTCTTCGCTTTGGATAGAGCTTACACGATAGAGAAGTTTGACTACCATATGATAGAGATGTGCAAAATTGATCAGAGGGTGCAACCTTACTTGTTCGAAATTGGCTACGAACGGTGGTCCAGGGCATACTCCAAAGTGAAAAGGTCGATGGTAATGACTTCCAATATTACAGAGTCAATTAATGCAGCGAACAAATATGCTAGAGAGTTACCAGTAATGCGATTGCTGGAGTATATGACAAATTTTTTACAACAGTGGAATAACAAAAACCAAAAAAGTGCGATGGAGACATCTACAGAGCTTGGCGAAAAGTACGACAAACTCCTTCGGAAAAATCTGATTGCATCGGAGCAAATGACGGTAAAATGAATCAAACATGGAATTGTTGACTTGAATTTTACTGATTGTAAAAGGATGTATAACTCTCTATAATAATGTATAATGTGATTTAAATTATTTTTTTTTAAATTTTTTTGCAGGTGAGGCATGCTACGGAGTAGTTATATACTGTGCTTGAAGGGGTAAGGCGAAACATAGTGTGCCTTGAAGAGGGAGCATGCAGTTGCGGTAAATTTCAAATGGATGAACTTCCATGTCTGCATGCTTGGGCGGTTTTGAAGAACTAGCAGCTGAAACCTGGCCAGTATTGCTCTTTTTACTACAAGAAGGATAAAATCCTTAAAACTTATGAATTTTCAGTGACTCCGATGCCAGATGAGAGTTTATGGGTCCAACAGAGGTGCTGGAAAATGTGGTCCTACCACCTAAAGGGAGAAGAAATGCAGGAAGGCCAAGAAAGGAAAGACTCAAACCTGCTTCAGAGAAAGAGTCTAAGAGGGCGTTTTCATGTTCTGTGTGTGGACAAAGTGGTCACAATAGAAAAACATGTAGGAATCGACCAAAATAAATAGTTGAAATCATAACACTTTCTATTACATTTGTTGTCATGTTGAGTAGTTAAGTTTCACAAACAATAGAGTTACAAATGTTGAGTAGTTAAGTTTCAAAAGCAATTGAGTTACAAATGTCAATAAAGAATTTCAATTTACACTATATGTTGCAATTGTGTTAAATATGTTTCATTATCCATGTTTTGATTATCCAATAATAGTGTGTTGCTGTTTTTAGTGGTGCTAAACATATTGATCTATTGTACAAATGCAAAATAGAACTGCAAACAATCAATGTTGTTATATGTATACAGATGTATAAATGAGAGTATAAGTTTGTATAAAATTGTATAACTATGTATATTATTGTATACATATGTATAAACCCTGCAACATTGACAAAAGTGCAACAATAATGAAAAATACATACTTTGTTAAAGGAAAAAGCAACTGAAATATTCATTAAAATGTAATTCATTAACAACCACAATTTGTAACGACTACCACAAATTACACAAAAATAAAATCACCTATAATATCCTTTAAGGTTATCTCACAAGTAGCAGAATAGTACTTAGACAAAATTAGGAAACAACTCCTGATACATAGCAAAACTACATTAAAATGAAAAAACAGAACTACTTTCTCGGTCGTCCCTTCTTCCTCTTCCTGAAAAGCCTCCATGTGATTTCATCACCACTAATTACATCGGACTGTTGTTTTTTCCTTCCATAATCCCACAACAAAGATCCCCACCTGGTGCGAAGTGTCTCAATGTCAAAATTATCTTTTCGAATTTTCCTACCAGGATGAAATACTCAGCAAAGCCAGCAACAAAAGCACCACAATCACTGTATTTTAAAAAACTCAAATTATCAGGATGTTACTGTTAAATAGGTACACAAATAATAAAATAGTAAAACAACTGAGATTAACCTACCATTTGATCTGTTGTGGCACATTATTAACCAGATTAATTTGCAAAGCATCAAAATGGGATTTATCGGTATATGCATCATTTTTCCAATCAATGTCCTTCTTCTCGACATAAAAGTCAGAACTCTTCAAGAAGTAAGGTATCAAAATTGCATAAGGTAATGCAGCATCCAAAGAAATTCTATCATTAATTGCTCCACGGTTAGAGTCATAGATGTGGATGCACCTATCTATGAATGTAAACAACCCCAATACCTAGTGGCCCAATTTCACTCTTCCGCGTTTGACATAAATAGGGAATAATATGTGGTCAACAGTGTGCCACGGTACATTTGCATCACAATAATACCCTCTAATATACTCTTCTATTTCATGCCCTTCGGGAATCACTGAAGGATCTTGCTTCAGTTTGAAATCTTTATACAGTGAGTTGATTTTATTACCAAAGGCAAAGTCAGTTGTAGTAAACCGCACGGCAACATTCGGCCCATATTTTCCCCTTTTCCTCAAATAGTAAAAGAGGACATCCAAGTGTTGATACAAGAAAAATAAAAAAAAAAACCATCCCTACTAAATGATTCAAAGTACTACAAAAAAAATTAATATATGATGCAGATTTTTAAATATACATATTTATACACTATAATACAGAGCTATACATATTTGTACAAGATTATACAATCTTATACCATCATTATACAAAAATCTTGCATTTGATTATACAAAGTTATGTATACACTATGGGGATCTCAAACAATAAGGATACACAACAAATAAAATAAGGCATTAGAACAGAAAGTTAATAAATACCGTGTCAATCAAAGGTCGACCACAATACGCAAGTGAGTGGAACCAATCCTTCGTGTCCACATGACACGAGCCAAAAATAAAAGCTTCAGCAAGCTTATTTACTTCATTGGTATAAATATTTTTGGCACTTCAAATAAAAAAAATGTAATCAGAACTACCTTCAATGACAAGTATAAAATCAGAACATGAAATCTTAAAGAAAGTTAATACATTCGCCTCGTATCCATCCCATTATCAACAAACGCGCAAAAATCTTTGGCCAATGGCGACAAGAGATCAAAATCATCAATTTCAATTGTGAAAGGATGCTTGATATCAAAAATTAGCTTGTGCGCTGAGCCTGATGCCTCAGAATAAGAAACTGGCAAATACAGAGATTTGGCATATTTTCCTGGTATTTTCTGTCGAACCGACTGTTGAGGATAAATGTAATCATCTTCTACGTCTATGACAGGTGGTCCGTGAAGCACAATTTGCGACATCTGTAGCGCAACTAAATCTTCATCGCCAATGTCATCCGAAAATGTATCACCCTTGACATCACCTGAAGAAAACAATAATAAAAAACTTTCAAAATGAAGAAAACAAAAATCAGACAAATAAGATAAAATGCAGAAGAATACCTTAATCAACACCATCAGTAACTCCCTCGTTTGCTTTAACACCTAAATTTGTTTGGTCAGCTAGCGTGTTATCTTGATTCACTTGCTCGACAAAGTCAGGAACAACATCATATCGATAGCCATCATGTTCGCCGAGACCAGATGTATTGTCATCAGACACGCACTGACAAATCTATTAAAAAATAATAGAAAGAGAAGGCATAACTTTTTGAGCGATGATTCAGAGAAGGCATATCTATTGAGTGATTTGGTTTTATCAGTAAAATTACCTTAGAATCAGGAACCTCCTCCCTCGTTTGCTTTGTTTCCTTCGTATTCAAAAAACTAAAAAAAAAATTCAAAGGAAGAAACTACATAACTGTTGAGTGCCATAACTGTATCAGTCAACTACAACAAAAAAAAACAACAAAAACAAAAGAAGTAAATCAACAACCATGTTTATAACCAAAAAATCATGTATATACAATACCGATAAACTGCAGAAAAACTAAACATGCAATACCTTTCCAAAAACACTCCTCAACTTCTCAACTTCAGCATTCAACAGATCTATGCGCACCGAAGGATCATAACTTGGTTTAGGCTGCTGATCCATATTCTGAGGATAAGGTTGTTTAGACTGTTGCTTCGTATTCTAAGGATAAGGTTGTTTAGACTGTTGCTCCATATTCTGAGGACAAGGTGGAGATGCAGTGTGAAAGGCAGGCACATCCCCTGATGCAACATCATCGGCATTAACTTCAAAAAGCGCGGCGATGTTCAGCATTGACATCTCTTCACGAGTAGGGTAAATGCTCATATAGTTCAACTACAATAAGAAAAACTGGATTACAATAGTAGAAAAAAGAAAAGTGTGAAATATTCATAATTATACATACGTACAAAAAAACTTAAATCATACACGAAGACGTATTATGGCACAAAATGTTTACCTTGTAAATACTAGACATGATCACCTCGTCAGTCAAATCCGTATATGATGGAGTTTCAATGACTTTCCAATTAAGAATGTGTGGCACATTTGTGCCAACGCGAACAGCTAGATACTTGTTAACGATAGAGAAACACTCAAAAAACCATATTTGTAACGCAAGTGGCAAACCTCCAAGCCAATACATTGTCAAATAATCACACTGTCTGTCCCTCATTGTCTTTAAAATATCTTCAAGTGACTTTTTTCCCCAAGCATAAGTCTCATATTGATGAATTTCAATGATATCAAAATCATCTTTGTTGATACCATGATTATTGGCATCTGAGAATATGAAATGATGGACAAACACCATAGGGGCCATCTTGAACGTATCTTCGTCCGACTTCCAGTCCTTTTTCTTGAAGCGATCAAGAAGCTGCCCCCTCGTTATAGCCCCTTTTCCATCTCTTGGAAAATACTCTTTTAGCAACCTATTGACATCTGGTCTGTCATAGACAATGGCGTCTTCTTCAACACACTTCAAACCAGTAATAACAACAAACTCGTCAATGCCAAACCGCAGCAAACAACCATTAATTTTAACCCACAACTCACTTTCCAGCCCTGGGACGACTTCCCTTAATAGTATACAATGAATAAGTTGATTTTGAATTTTAAATTGAGGCAGGTCCAAAAAGTAGCCAAAACAGCTAGCACAGAACATTTGAAACTGCGTGTCAGTCAAACTTTGCTTCAAAATGCTAACAATATCAGTCTTAGTATGGGAACTAATCTTGTTGTGAAAATGATCAGATGGTTGTATATAGAAGTCTCCAAACTTGCATATTGAAAAAAAAATAAAAAAATCAGGAACCCAAACTATACTCAAATATTGTATAAACATGACTAAATCAGTGTAGTAGTACTTGTATAAATATATATATAAAACTGTATAACTACGTATAAAACTGTATAAGGATGTATAAAATTAATAGCAACACAGGGAATACCTTCAGCTTAGCTTTTCTCTCCTTCAATTTGCGGCGAGTAGCAATTCTTTGTTCTTTGGATATGCAGTCAAGACCACTCTCACCATCATCCTCGATCTTGCTCTTTTTATGCTTAACATCCTCGATATTGCTCTTTTTATGATTAACGTCCCGAATCTTTCTCTTTTTCAGTTTAATGCTGGGTCTTACATCATCTTCAGCAGCCAAATCAAATTTCAGCTTTTCTTTAGATTTCGTACTCCTTATTCTAACAATGCTGACTGGAGTAGGGGTATTCTTTATTTGCGAACGAGTCATTCGACTGCTCACTTGTTGCGACTTTTTTGTAGGAGGAGACTCAAAATAATCATCATCGGGGGCCTGGACATGCCCATTCACTTCAGAATCAGGTGTTGAGGGCAAGTCACTCGATGTTTTCGCAAAATCAATTTTAACACCTTTTCCAGCAACCTCATACGACTTTTAACAAAAAAAATTTAACGCATTTTCTACAATAAAACAAAAAAAAGCTTTAACAAAAGTGAAGACAAATGATAGAAAACACAAAAATCAAACAAAAAATAAAGGCCATGAACACAAAGCAAAGGCCAATTTTTCAAAATTGTAACAAAACTAAAACAATAAATTCTATCCTAAAATTCGAAATAATAAAGCATGCAACAAGTTAAGGCCCAGAACGAAGATAGAGGGAACACAAAATCGAATGGAAAACTTAGCAACAATGTAAAAAAATCAAAATCAGAAAAGCCAAAAAACTAAAAATAAAACTAAACTTAAAACCAAAACAGTGGTAAAAGCATAAAAATGAAACGAAAATTACCTGAAACCAAGAGTAAAGCTCGAAAAATCACAATAAACGCAACAATGGAGGACGGTTTTGCTTTCGTACGTCTGCGCTAAATGCGTGAGAAGAACAGAGCGAGAGAGAGAGAGAAAAAAAAAATTAAAAAGAAAAACTAAAACAAAGTTATTATATTTGTGGGCTACCGGATGAAAAGAAAATTTCAAAACATATACAACATGGGCTAAACAGGAAAGGGCCTCAAACGTGGGTTATTTTCGGATGGGCTGTGTGAACCAAGTGATATATGATGTAATTTTGTCTTAAATAAATACCTTTTTTAAAATTATATTCCATAGCTATATTTTGATTTTTATAGCCAAATATCTATTTATGGTCACCTCCTACTCTTAATAAAATATGCCTTGTATTATTTTTCTCTCTCATTCTTTCAGATTTTTCTCCACCCTCTCTCTCTCAACTCCAATCCTTCTCCATGAATACAACCACGATTCTCTCATGAATACAACTGCCTCTCTCTATGGCGTCTTTCTATCTCGATGGAGAAGCATTAGACTTGTACCGTTAATTGTTTCGTAACAAACAACTGGTAGATAGGGATCACTTTGCGGATAAGTTATGTCACCGATTTAAGCCCAAGCAGTTGCAGACTCCAGCTATGCGTCTGTCCAAGCTCCGATAAACGGCGACGGTTTCCGATTTCTTGACTTGCTTTGAGTCTTTGGGCAATGAAACAATTTGGCCCATTGTATCACGAGAAATAAAACTCTATATAAATCTCCGTCTTCCTCTTCTCTTCGACGTTCTAGGGTTTTGCCCAATCTGGTAGAGTCCGACATGTTCTCTGATTATATTGATAGTTCATGTATTTCAATGTATCTCGTTGTATTTCCATGTATTCATTGTCTTTTTTTAATTGTATTTCGATATATCTCGTTGTATTTCATTGTATTCATTGTCTTTTTTTTCATTATATTTCAATGTATCCCGCTGTATTTTATGTATTTCATTTATTCACTATATATTCCATGAATGTATTCATATTTTTTTTAATTAATATAATTTATGCATTCAGATGTATTATATAATTTCTCTGAAGATTGCTATGTTTTTGGAGTGTTTTTCGGTTGAGAATCTTTTTTATAACTGAAAATACAAATTTTGTGTGCTATAATTGAGTTTGTTGAGTTATATTATGAGCCTATTATGTTAATTGATTCACTTTCCGTTTAAAAACAGTGTAATCCTTGAATACAGTCGAATACAATAATCTGTCCAGCTGTAATGTTTCACGCCATGAATACAGTCGAATACAAAAATCTGTCAAGCTGTAATCCCCTGTTTCACGCCTAGAAATGCTACTGTATTCATGAATACAGTAGCTTAAATATATCGAATACACTCTAAAAAATCTGAAAACACATCTATAGGAAGTAATATAGTAAATTATAGCTACAACTAACTAATAACCACTAAACAATAGTGATTTGTGAAAATTTCTCTATATTTTTCTCTGCCAACACATCAAACCAATTAGTGGTGGAAAATAGTTTTAAAAAATTGATTATCCATTCATATTACAGTCAAACCTCTTTATAACACCCTTGTTTGTTCCGAATAATTTTGATTGTTACAACCAAGTGAAACGTAATATAAAAATTGGTTTTGAAAAAAGTATGTCTTTTACAGTGAAATATTGTTATAGAGAGCTCTGACGGTATATATTAAAAAAGAAGGTCGGATAATAAATTTTTAAAAAATGGGTCAAATATAAATAAAAACCATATTATATACTTAGAAACTAGATAAACAACTTTTATATTGTAAAATCTCAAACGGAGGATTCCTCAAGTTTAGGAGATTAGTAATTCTCCCAAAAGTAATCTTATTCAAGTTCCTATGATTATCTGTCGACTAACTCATTTTTTATCCGTATTAAATATGAATCGGGTCGGATAATTTATTTACATTTTGACCCACACATATACGACCCGATCGACCCGTTTGCCACACCTAGAACCAACTCTGCTTTCCCCCCTTATCCAATCTCTTCGTCACTTCCAGCGCTTCTAATCGACTCTCAGTCCACACCTTCACCATATGCAGTAGCATCAGAACCAATTCACAAGAAAATGGTCTCTTCTTCACTATCCCAAGCTTTGACCTCCACACCCTCTTCATTGAACCCTCTCTTAATGCTTTCTCATTTTCACCCATTCACGACTTTCCCCATAACTTCCAATGCCAAAAATGTGAACCATTCTGGTTTAATTGTGAAAGCTCAGACTTTAGAATTTTCGGGTTCCTTTTTTGAACGTGGGTTCGGGGTAGATGACGACCCGTCAACTGCTCCCGGGTCGGGCATTGCTGCTGTTGAAGATAAAGAGGAGCCCCAGTGCCCTCCTGGCTTCAGGCCATATGAAACTATGGCGGTTTTGAGGCCTGATATGTCTGAAGATGAACGGCTCGCTCTTACCCAGAAGTATGAAGAGGTATGAATATTTGTAGAGTTATGTGTACATCACTTAATTTGGGTGTATAGTGTTTAATTTCACACTGTCTGTGCATAGAAGTTAAATCTGTATATAATATTATAGCATATAAATATGACTTAATGTGTTAACTGTGTTATATAATTCTTGGCTTGCTTAGTTGATGGTAAAGAACATTGTAGATTTTCAAGTGAAAGTATAGGCTCAAGATAAGAATGTAATTATCCTCAATTGTATGGACAATTAGCTGAGGGAAAATGAATGCAGGAAAAATATAGTAAGCCGAAACAATTTATACTGTGTTTCTTGTCATTATGAAGAGATTAACAATAGTGACACTCAATCATGTAAAAGCCGTTCTTTAGTCCTTACAATAGGACTCTTTCGCTTACTATTCCTTTTCCTGTTGTGAACGACTCATAAAATGATTAGCAAAAATAAGTTCTTTGTTGAAACCATGTCAAAGGTGGACGATTTAAAGAAGGAAAATTTCGAGCTGTTGATAATTTAGGTACAGGATTCTTAGAGTGTACTCTTTCTTTTTCATATCTTCTCATTAGCGTTTAGGCACTGTTACGAAAATATGAGCTTTTGAGTTTTTAATTGTACTTTCTGAACAGAGGTGCATGTTTCATTTAGGTAAAGATTAATCGGATGTAAGCATGAAATTATGAGCTGTTTGAAAACAAAATAACTCCTAGCTTTCTGCTGAAATTTTCATTCTGTTGTTTCCCACGGACACAGTAACTCATACATTATATCCTTTTTAGCTTTTTTTTTTTCTGTTCTGTTACGTCTGTTAAAAACAGAAAAAATATTTGTGCGAGACTTGAAGAGGTCGTGCACTAATAAGTTTTAGACAAGCTACATTTTATGTATTATGCTTTCATTGAAATACTTGGGTTTTTCTTTTTCGTTTTTTTTTCTTTTTGATAAGGTAGCATTTTTTTGTTAATAAGGTACCAAGAAGGTACACATAAGTACAAACAAACCATACAATCCCTATAATAGAATCAAGTTACATAATTTTCAAGTGAATTTAAGAAGCTTTCATTGAATTAAGTAACCATATATGGCCTGCAGAAGCCCACCATGGCTAGGAAAGGTTTTTGATTCCTCGACTCCCAACTATTGTTGTTCGATAACTTTTTACCTTCATAAATTTGCTTCCTCTATGTCTTCGAGCTAGTAGCCATGAATATATGAATCTTTACAGTAGCCTTAGTTCGATTTTTGATTGAATGACAAAGATTTGTTGGAAAAGAAAAAAAAAAGAAGAAAAAGAAAAAGGAACAGAGGAGCAAAGCAGTGTAGGTAGGGATATCTCTTCTCTCCCAACAGTTGATTCACTTATAGGATTATCTAGTCTGGGTCCTATGGGAATTCCTTTTAGGGAAAAAGGACCTGCTTGGCATGTAATATCTTGATCAACGGATTGCTAATTGTCGTCATTATTCCTCTTATCACTATGTTGAAGCTTGAGTTAATTTGCCCCTCATTTTCAAAACTACTGCAACTTCTATTAGAAAGATAGGCATTTGGTGAAGCATGGGAAAATAAACTACATAGAATCACGTAAAGATTACTCAACGGCAACGAACTATGTCTCATCTTTCACAGTCAAATGAATGGAAAAAATGTTCTGCAGTTTGTGAAATCCATGATATACCAAGGGAAAAAAGAGGAAACTTTAAATGTTAAAATTCTATATAAAGAAAATATGAGCATACATCTTCCCCTCCACCCTTCCACCTATTGTTTTTCCAAATTTTTTTGCAATTCTACTTTTCAAACATTTACTGTCAAATAGATGCACCAATAAGCGCTAATGTTTCCAATCTGTTTGTTTTCTGGCTCAACTGCTCCATTTAACCATACAAAAGCTTACTTGAACCCAACCTACTGGGGTTTGGGAGGGAAGGAAACAGAAAAAACTAGATTTCTGTACCATTTTTTCTTTCCCGAATATGGAAATCTCTTATCCTTGGTGCCCTTTATGCACTGATCTCATTTTCTCTGGTTTGGTAATTGCCCCTAAGCCCAATGATAAGACTATGACCTGTGTTACTTTCATTTCTCCTTAAGAAACTGACGTACAAACTATGACAACTGTAGGTCTAACGATAAACCTAAGAAGTATCTCCTCTCTGAGCCTCCACTACCCTACTCAAAGTCTCTGCCTACATAAAGTGTGACAAGCCTGCTTTTCTTCTTTAGGGTCCTCACAACTCTCTTTTTCTCCTTCCTCCCCTTTTCTGATTAACCAGAATAATATTGTTTCTTGCAATCAGTTTTTGACCAGATTCAATCTCACTCCCACTAGCATTCATCGTCCCCAAGCAGTTACTATCTTAATTCAATAATGTGCTTAATTAGAACATAACCATTTTGCTTTATCAGATATGTCTTCTTATTTTAGCAATAATTACCTAATATGGATTCTTTTTAAGAGAATTTCATCCCATCAGTATCATTTTGATTTCACCTCAAGCTTGAATTGGTCGCTAAATTGTTATTACAGTTCTGATCCTTTACTGCATATAATCCATATATCTATCTTTATGCATCACAGATAGATAGTATTTTCGTTACAAAGCTATACAATGTCCTGATGTTTTTTTCCTTAAGTTCAATTGAACAAGATTGTCAATTTTCAAACAAGGTTCGATCACGGGGTCTTAGACAAGTATTTCCAGGTGTTCTCCAATGTCTTTTTGCTTTTCTTTTTCTTGGACAGTTGCTTGTTGCTGGTGGCGGCATGTATGTGGAGGTGTTCAACCGAGGGGTTATTCCCCTTGCCTACAGCATCAGGAGGAAAAATAAAGCTGGAGAGACCAATACTTACTTGGACGGGATCTACTTGCTATTTACTTACTTTACCAAACCTGAATCCATGACAGCTCTTGAGGCAACACTTAATACTGATGATGATGTTATCCGATCGTCCAGCTTCAAAATAAGGAAAAGAAAATACTAGGTAGATTGATTAGTTGATTCTTTTAGTGGTGAACCGGGAGGAGACAGGTATTGCTCGTCTCACCTCACTAATGTTATCTTCAGAAAATTTTCAGTGTGTATCAATTTCTAATGTTTGTAAGATTACTGAAAATTGCAAATACATTCTGCTTTAATATACTCCAATTCGGTTTCGTTGTAATAGGTTACATTGTTGAGCGGCTGATAGTCCTAACTGAGGCTTGAACACAGTGCATCATGTTTCTTCTAGTTTCTTTGGTGCCAATTTCATATGTTAAGGATTTTAAACATTGCCATTTAAAACATGAGAAGTTACATAATCTCCCTCTTCTCTCTCCTTCCGTCCCTCGATCTATGGCTGGTGAAAGGGCGATTTGGTACCTTAGAGAGGCTTGATTGACTGTTTTTGCTTTTAATAGAATTGAGAAACTATATTTCTCGTTTGCACCCAAGGGTATGGCCTAACGGTTCTCTATCTTTGTGATATACCAGCCTAAAATAGTAGTAATTATTTTCATCATTAGTTTTAACGTATATCCCCCATTAGTTTTTCCGACTAGCTGTATCAGCTGTATAGTAGCTCCATGTCAACTTCATTATAATAGATCACTGACTCTAGTTCTTATTAGTAAGTAGTGAAAATATGCTAGTGCATGATTTTCAGTTATCTATTTGCCTCTACCTTGCTTACATTATCTTTTTCGGCTGTGTCGATTACTTATTGAAAGGAACAATTTGTCATCAGTTTATTCATATAATCAGTTTTCTCTTAGTAGAGTTGAAGACATAAAAACTAATTTATGGTAGGAACATACAACATCCATCTGCAAAGATAAACGAACTTCATTTAACTTGGATAGGTCGTGCAGTTTCAGATTACACACACACACACACTCTACTGCATCATATTACATCTAGGACATTACTGGATTTCAAGGCGGCCAATTTCAGATTGAAAATTCTGGAAAATGTAGCAAGCTTCTGAACTTGTCTATCCATCTTAATATATGCCTATAGAGGCATATTAGAAGGATAGTCTTTTGGACGTCTCTTTATAGCATCTCTAACATACCTCTCTTGTTCTTGAAGATTTGATGGAATCTGGTCATAAACATCAGTAAACAAATCTGCCAACGGAGGTTTCTCTTCTTTCTCAGCAGTTTGAATTGCTTGCAACACCTACATTAAATAGATAAACAGTTAATCAAATGAAATACTGTAATAGGATAGAGCAAAGGATTTTTGAATTCTTGAACCTGCTCTCTGATATTTCCCCGGAGTTCGAATTCATCTTCATCACTCCACCAACCATTTTTCTCTATCCATTTTCTGAATCTGGCGACTGAGCTTCGTCTTCTCCAGTACTCAATTTCCTCCATGGATCTGTACTTGGTAGAATCATCAGATGATGCATGGTCGCCCACTCGATAAGCCATGGCCTAACATGAAGTTTTATAAGCTGAAACCTTAAAGGAATAATATGTTTATAATACTGCTAAGATTTCATATATGGATTGTAGTCAAGTTCCTGATTAGGCCCTGGAGCAACGGTAAAGTTGTCTTCGTGCGACCTATAGGTCACAGGTTCGAGCCAGGAAGCAGCCACTAATGCTTGCATTACATCATTACTCCTTTGGATGCAGCCCTTACGCGGCAGAGGCGAAACCAAAAATTTGAAGCTTACGGGTTCAGTATTCTAGTTCTTTTAAGTTACTGGGCTTTAAATTAATCACTTACATATTCCATGGATTTCACAAGACAAATACAGGATTTGAACATAAGCTAATGGGTTCGGCTGAACCCGTAAGCGAAGGTCTAGCTCCGCCTCTGTTCCTCGGATCACAACTATTGTTCCTTTAACAGTAGTTGGATCACAACATATATATGAGAAGATGAATTTTCACACCTCGACTAATATTGGCCTTTGTTCCTTAATAGCCATTTTACGAGCAGCACGAATAGCACTATAAACTGCAAGAGCATCATTGCCATCTACTCGAATGCTTCGAACTCCATAACCTTGCCCTTTAATCGCGATTCCATCACCTACATTATTAAAGAAATATAGGAGAATATAAGTTAAGCATATGTGGTATTACGATTGTGTTTGTTTGGTATGACGAAACTCGTTCTCAGAAAATACTTCGAAATTGTTCGGCCACAGGGGTGCTAATTGCCCATCCATTATTGCGGCATAGAAATATAATAGGAACTTCTACAACTGCTGCAAGATTCAAAGCAGCATGGAAATCTCCCTGAAAAAATATTCAAGACAAAATCTCATTCAAAAACACCACTTTATCTTCAACTAAGAATGTGATACATATATTATACTGGCCCGTTTGGCCTTGGGGTATTATCACTTTTAGCCCGCGCCAGAAATTATTTACATCTGGTAGCCGAAAAAGTGTATAATTTTTGTATATAACATACGTAATGTATATATATACAAAAAATATATAAATTTTATACAATTTTTCGGCTATTATTTTTACAGCGGCTATATAGTGTCATTTTTCCTATGAAATTTTTCATTTTTTTTTCGGAATTAGTATTTTAAATTTCACTTGAAGTTGAATTTCGGAATTATTCGGAAATTTTAAAAACTTGGAAAAGCTTTTTTGCAAAATTTGCACTTCAAATCACTCATAAAAATTCATAAACGGTTCCAAATTGTATTCAAGTCCAAACACAACTCTAATTTTTACTTAATTTTTTAAATATTTTTTTCCGAAGTTTTATAATTCTTTATGTCCAAACTCCCACTTAATCCAAAATCACCTCACTAGTGGTACCATCTCCAAAATAAGTGACAACACAAGCCTCCTTTTTGTGCATTTTCAGAGAATAAGCCACGCCTACTGCCTGTGGAAGCTGTGTGCTGGAGAAATAAACATTAATATACTTAAATTGCTTAATTAGACTTAATGTATATGATCTGAATCTTGTGCTAATTGGGAAATAGATTCTTACGCAATAGTTGAAGAAACGGTGAAGTAATTGAGCTTGTTAGAACCATAATGTATTGGCATTTGCCTGCCTTTCCCATTGTCATCCTTGTTTCCAAGCAATTGATTGGCAAATTCTTGTAGGGTGAAGCCACGCCATAAGAGAATCCCGGGCTCCCTGTACTGCAAACAACAACAACAACAACAATAATAACTACGCCTCAATCTCAAATAACTTCAGTATACTGCAATCATAAGTTCATAACAAAATATTAAATTGCATTTTTTTACCTGACATGTAAAGGAACAATGGTCAAATTCAAATATGTACTGAGGAATTAATGTCATTTTACTTCTAGCCAGGGGCATAGGCACATTGTTCCAAGAGATGTCATGCGACCAATTCGTGGAAGTTTGTTATTGTGATGTGAATGAATGGGAGAAATAAGAGAGCCAAATTACCTGAGGCAACACAATGTCATCTGGGGTGAGGGCAGCAGCAGAAGCTATGTTAATAACTTCTTCTCCGACAGTTGTGAGATAAAAGGATAACCTGCCCTGTTTTTTTGCTTCATCGAAAATGGAGTCCATTATTTGAAGGCTCACCATTTTTCTATACATTTTCACACCCAAATCTTTGCTCACCTATCAAACACCAAACCACGTTACATGAAAATTTATGTAATACCTTCTATATTATATACTATATAATATATTTTTACCTATGTATTTTATTTATAAATAAAATAACTTAATATTATTTTTATAATATATTCCTATATTTAAATTTTTTTCTTAACGTGAATTTCAAAATATATTAGTAGCGTTATTAAATTTGTGAGTAAGTTTAATATATATTAGTAGAGAAATAAATCGGCAAGTACATTTCTGTGAGAAAATTCAATGATCATGGATAAAATTAACTCATTAAACATATCATTTAACTATAGTTAAGTGATAAACATTTGTATGAAAGACAATGTTCTGGTAAATACAACGTACAGGTAACAGTTTTTACCGAATTGAAATTACCTGCTCGAATACACTGCCTGCAATTGGATAGCCATTATTGTCAAGAACTCGATAACAAGCTAACCTTGTTTCAGATGACTCTCGAATAAATTTCATTTGACAAGTAAATGGAATCTTTCCTCCTGGGAAATCCAAGGCCTGATGGTAATAATGGAGTACTAATTAGCTAGGACCATAAGGTTCATATAAAATACTAACATGAATATAATGTATATACTTTTAAGACTTTACATAGAATTTTTCAAAAATATATCTGGAAATATTTGAGATTCTATCGTGGGGTGTAATATTTAATAGAACTATAAAATACACTCTTTTTTATTTAGTTTTAAATAATGAATTGTATCACTTTCTTGTTAATTGTTATTGAAATGCGTCAATCATCTCTTTGTTCTTTCATATTCATATGTCAAAATTTCTTATATTTTTTTTTATTTGAAGTAGTATTTCGATAATCTAAAATCACATCGAATTTAATAAAGCAAGATTAGAATAATATTCATGTAACAGAAAAACCCGAAAAATCCGACAAAATCGAACAAATCCAAACAGATATAATTGATTTGATTTTGATAAAATCCGAACCAATCCGGTCCATGAACACCCCTAAATTACTACCATAGTACCATTGAGAAACGTTGCAAAGGGGCTGATCGAATAAAGGAGAATTAATCTATAACGCAGTCATTTTATTTTTATAACTACTTATTATCAGATTAAAAAATCATCAGTGAGTGCATTATGAAGGGATTTTATAATGAAAGGAGTACAGTATAATATAGTATATTAGATCAATTTTACCAATGCTTTCTTCATCGTGTAAATTAGGATCATTATTAAAATTTTAATTTTCCGAAGCAAATTTCTCATAAGGAATTAAGAATATTTAAACCTATGAATAATATTAGAACTCAAAGTGAATAATATTACCACCTAAATAGTACATGTAAATTAAATAAATAAATAAATACATAAATAAGGTGCGGTCGCAGTGTTAAGGGTGTGAGTTTTCTAGAAATGGAGGTAATGGGGGGAAGTAGTTAGTAATCCCTTTGATCAGCGTGGAATAAAAATGGAAATAGTATAAAGAAGAAGGTGAACAAACATTACTTGGTTCTCATCAAGATTAATTTCAACATGATAATTATCCTTCTCATATTTGTTTGGGCACTCTATTTGCTCTCTTCCTTTCGTGGACTCGAAATAGGAAAATGGCCTTGAACTTCTCTGGTGGAAAAGAGACAAAGGACAAACCATTTGAAGAGAATGGTTAATTCTTGTAATTGATTTTAAAATAAAAATGGCCATTGATATTTCTTGTGGGAGAAATGAAAAGAAAAGAGCTAGAAAATGGTATTATTATATATAGAAGAATACTACACATGCACTACTCCAATATTGTTAAAGGACGAACGAGTTTCCTCTTTAGGAAGTTGTAATAACTAAGGGGTAATGAGTTTGGAATTTACAGAGGCTAAATAAAGAAAAGTTGTACTTCTCCACTTAGTTTCTCTTATTTGGTTATATAAAGTAGTTAATCTTATTTAGGCTTAATAAATACTGCAAAGGGTCTGATCTGCCCATTTACTGTAACGATCCGGTCGGTCGTTACGTAGAATCTGTATTTATATTTACTGTTATTGCCTCGTCATAGCTTGGTTAAACCGTTCTTGATGTGTTAGAGTTGGTAGGCTCGGAATCAGAATAATTATAATGAAAATTTAGTCACTTAGTCTTTAAAAATAGCCTAGTTGGAAAAGTCAACTAAGAGTTGACTTACTGGCAAACAACCTCGGAATGTGGATTTTATGGCTCGAATAGCTTCGTTAGGTGATTTGGGACTTAGGAGTGTGTTCAGAATATTTTGTGATGTCCGATGTAGAATTAGGCTTAAATTGGCGAAAGTTAGTTTTTGGTGATTTTCGGTCGGCAGTGGAAAATAGGCTATCGAGGTGGGAATGGAATTCCGGAAGTTGGAACAGGTTCATAATGTCATTTGGGATATGTCTGCAAAATTTCAGGTCAATCGGAGTTGTTTTGGATAGTTTCGACATCGTTGGTGGATTTTTAGAAATGTCAAAGTTCTTAGGCTTGAATCCGATGTGACTTTGGTGTTTCGATGTTGGTTTTGGTGTTCCGAGGGTGCAACTAAGTTTGAATGATCATATGTGATGTGTTGGTATAATTGGTTGGGGTCCCGAGGGGCTCGAGATTGATTTCGGGTGGTTAACGGACACTTCCGGACTTGAAAAATCTGTTGTTTTGCTGGTGTGTTGCAGGGTGTAAATTCCTATATGCGATCGCGGGGTGTCATATGCGATCGCATAGGTCTGTTGGTGAGGCCCCAGAATTTGTTCTGATACCATCTTGTCACGACCCGATTTCGAAGTCGTGATGGCGCTTGTCGTGGAACCAAGCACCAGCAATGCCCATTGTGATTCCGGGTCTTCAAGAGACCCTAGCCCAGATTTTGACGGTGTGCACCAGCCTGGCACAAGCCGTCGCCATGTCTACTACTGCTGCTACTTCTCAGGTCGGGGGAGGCACTCAGACTCCAGCTGCCCAGACACCTGAGCAGGTTACTCAGGGGCTTCAGACACCGAGGACAGTTCCAGTCTAGCCGATTGCCCCAGCCCAAGATTTTGTGGTCCCAGCTTTGGCAGATGACGAGCAACGCATGTTAGAGAGGTTTAGTAGACTCCAGCCTCCGATTTTTAGTGGTACTGAGGGCGAGGATGCCCAGGGCTTTTTGGACAAATGTCAGAGGATCCTTCGCACAACAGAGATACTGGAGGCTAGTGGGGTCCCATTTACTACCTTCCAGTTCGCAGGAGCTGTACTCGCTTGGTGGGAGGCCTATGAGAGGCGTAGACCTACTGACGCAACGCCCTTTACCTGGCGTCAGTTCTCCATTCTATTCCTGGAGAAGTATATACACCAGTCCCGTAGGGAGGAGCTGCGCAGGGAGTTGAGCAGTTGTGCCGGGAGGACATGACCGTGACGCAGTATAAGATGAGGTTCTCCGAGTTGGCCCATCATGCTACCTGGCTAGTTCTCACGGATAGGGAGGGAATCAGGACGTTCGTTGATGGCCTCACTTATCAGCTTCGGATTTTTCTGACCAGGGAAAAGGTATCTAGCGCTTCTTTTGAAGAGGTGGTTGACATTGCCAGAGAGATTGAGTCGGTTCGCCGCCAGGAGCGGATCGAGAGGGAGGCCAAGAGGTCTCGAGGATCTGGGAGTTTTGGTGGGGTTCCTTCAGGGGGGCAGCCTCAGCCCAGCAGAGGCCGTCCATTTAGGCAGGCTTAGCCAGGTCGCTCAGGTTATCGTGGTGGATCAGTTGGTCATGATCCTCACAGTTCGCATCAGGTGCACCCATCTTTCGGTGCCCTGCGAGTTCAGAGTTCATCTTGGACACCATCGGTTCAAAGTTCATCTATGCCTGGTCCTTCCAGTGGTTATCTTGGTGCTAGAGGTTCCCTTCAGTCCCCAGTGCCCTTCTCCGAGAGAGGTTTCTTTGAGTGTGGAGATGTGGGCCATATTAAGAGGTTTTGTCCTCGTCTTGCGAGAGGTACTTATCAGTAGAGGAGTCAGCCCACAGTTTCAGACTCAGTAGCTGCACCGCCCGCCCATGCAGCTAGAGGTGGGGGTCAGGCAAGTAGGGGTCACCCTAGAGGGGGAGGTCGATCCGGTGGTGATCAGGCCCTATTTTATGCATTTTCATCCAGACCGGATGAGATGGCTTCTGATGCCGTGATCCCAGGTATTGTTTCAGTCTTTCACGAGAAGCTTCAGTTTTTAATTGATTTGTTTTTCATATTCACATGTTCATCATATTTTAGCCCATTCTCTGGATACGCCCCGTGAATCTTTTGTTACATCTGTTCATGTGCTCGCCCTTGCGGGTGGTGTTGTTGTTACGGACCGCGTGTGTCGGTTGTGTGTGGTACCTATTGGGGGTCTGGAGACCCGGGTGGATGTTCCATTTCAGAGTATGGTCGGTTTCGTCATAGTTTGATCAGATAAATGATGATACTTTTAGGTATGACTTGATGTAGGTGTTTTGCATCGAATCATATTATTTGACTTCGTAGAGCTATTGTGAGGGTGTCAGTTAATGGCTATTGGGTTTATCTGTGCTCCGGGATGATCTAGGGATTTCCCGTCCCTGCTTCGGGGAGAGGCGATTCGTTGGTTTTAGGCACACATGGTGCAGTTCTGTTGTGGCCTTCTAGAGGAGTTGATTAAGGTAAAATAGCTGGGTATCATTGAGTTTGGACATATGAGTTGTGTTCTTTCAGATTCGTGTGATTTGGTTCAGGTAATACGGTGTGTGGAGACGTGATTCTAATCTTGTAGATGAGTTATGACGTGGAATTTTGGTTCTAAGGCGTAGGGATTAGGTTGGACATAGTGGTATTAGAATGTGTTGTACTATTAGATCGATGCGGGGTAGGGGGACGTGGGGTCTCCCCCCGGGTATGTGCATGGTAAGGTTATTCGGCGGTTTGATGGCTTTTGGAACAACTCTTGGCACGTTCGACGATGAACATTTGTTTAAAAGGGGGAGAATGTAACGACCCGGTCGGTCATTACGTAGAATCTGCATTTATATTTACTGTTATGGCCTCGTCATAGCTTGGTTAAACCGTTCTTGATGTGTTAGAGTTGGTAGGCTCGGAATCGGAATAAATATAGTGAGAATTTAGTCACTTAGTCTTTAAAAATAGCCTTAGAGTTGGAAAAGTCAACTGAGAGTTGACTTATTGGTAAACGACCTCGGAATGCAAATTTTATGGCTCGAATAGATTCGTTAGGTGATTTGGGACTTAGGAGTGTGTTCAGAATATTTTTGTGATGTCCGGTGTAGAATTAGGCTTGAATTGGCGAAAGTTAGTTTTTTGTGATTTTCGGTCGGCAGTGGAAAATAGGCTATCGGGGGTCGGGATGGAATTCTGGAAGTTGGAACAGGTTCGTAATGTCATTTTGGATATGTCTGCAAAATTTTAGGTCAATCGGAGTTGTTTTGGATAGTTTCAGCATCGTTGGTGGATTTTTAGAAATATCAAAGTTCTTAGGCTTGAATCCGATGTGATTTTGGTGTTTCGATGTTAGTTTTGATGTTTCGAGGGTGCAACTAAGTTTGAATGATCATATGTGATGTGTTAGTATAATTGGTTGGGGTCCCGAGGGGCTCGAGATTGATTTCGGGTGGTTAACGGACACTTCCGGACTTGAAAAATCTGTTGTTTTGCTGGTGTGTTGCAGGGTGTAAATTCCTCTATGCGATCGCGGGGTGTCATATGCGACCGCATAGGTCTGTTGGTGAGGCCCCATAATTTGTTTTGTGCTATCTCACTTGAGGAGCTGCGATCGCGGAAGTAGAGGGAGTGCAAGATGTGCGATCGCGTAGGAGGGGGTGCGATCGCACAGGGGTCTTGGCGCGTGGGGGAAAGGGTAGTTGGTGCACTGTGCGATCGCGTGCCCGGTGCTGCGATCGCGTGAGGGAGTGGAGAAGACCCTGTGCGAACGCGCCTGGGAGCGTGCGAATGCACAAGGTATTTTATTAAAAACCTGGGCAGTTAAATTAAAACCCTTCCGCGACCATAACCTATTTTAACACCATTTTTGAACGGGAAGAAGCTTTTGAGGCAATTTTGAAGAGGGAAAATCAGTGTTCTTCATAGAGGTAAGTATTTTGGACCTTAAACTCGATTATAGGTGATTAAGGAACATAATCTCAGTGTTTAATTCATGAAAATCAGTATGAAAAGGTGGGGTTAGGTCTTGAGATTATGAGACCTTTAGGGATCGATTTGAGGGGTCAAACGAACACCGATTTTAACATTCTTTATATGTACGAAATCGTGAGATGATGAAAAAAATTTTGGTATAAAATTTGTCGAGTTCCGAGATGGGGACTCGGGTGTCGGGTTTTGGCTAATTTCGAGTTTTGAGCTAAATTTGGTACTTTTCAATTGGAATTCATTCCTTAAGCATAATTTGATGATAAAAATCTGAACTTGGTAGATTTGGAGCACTCAGGGGCCGAATTTAGAGGCAAGGTCACTGCGAAATAGTATTTTAGCCGGTTTTGAGGTAAGTAATGTTTCCAAACTTGGTTCCGAGGGTTCGAAACCCCGAGCTAAATGATTTATGACTATAATTGAGGTGACGCACATGCCAAGTGACGGGCATGCGGGCGTGCACCGAGTATTTGTGGCCTGGCTTATCCCATGGCACCGCTTAGTGATGATTTCCTGATGATATCTATGCTTCTGTTAATGTGGTAATTGTGAACCTGTTAGAAATCATGTTAAGTATAAATGCTAGGCTTCACGCTGGAAATGCTGAGACCCGAGTGGTCGTATGTTACTGTCTCATTTTGTGATTAATTGATTCCATATACTCAGTCCTGTTATAGCATACCACTTCATATCTCAGTCTCAGTGTTGTTAAATATATGCATACTTATCATTGTTTCGGGCTGATGGAGGCATCTGTGATCCATGTGAGTGAGACTGAAGAGTAATGATTGAGTGAGGCCGAGAGCCTGTTATTGAGACAGTTATGAGATCGGACTGCACATCGCAGCGATATTAAATCATGCCTTCGTTGGGTTGATATGGCGCTTGGGCCACTAGGGCCCCTCCGGTGTCTTTACACCCCCAGTGAGCGCATTGATGTTGAGGGATGGATTTTCCCTGGGCATGGATCGTGTCCGAAGTGGATGTTATGTGAGGGATGGATTTTCCCTGGGCATGGATCATGTCCGAAGTGGATGTTATGTGAGGGATGGATCGTCCCTGGACATGGATTTTGTCCGAGTGCTGTATTCCGGAGATGGACTTTCTCCGTTGGGCTGGATTTGCCTTTTCCCTCAGTACGGAGTGACTACGGTCACCGGTGTTTATGCATATTCCGGGATGGAACTTCCCTGGGCCTGAGAGCCATATATAGTACTGAGTGGACTTCTGTGGGAGAGCTGTGAGCACTATGTGCATATCCACACTGGTTTCATACATATATTTTATGATGGCATGTAGAGTATACTGGCATACTTGGCATATTTACTCATTCTGATAAACTGTTAGCATGTCTAATTTCTGTATATTGTTTATTGTGATTTCTGAGGTTTTGTCTGTCACTACCTCTCAGCCCATAGTTTGAGTTCGTTACTTCTGAGTTGGTGTACTCACGTTACCCCCTTCACCTTGTGTGCAGATCCAGGTACACCGAGACCTGGTAGTGGATACTGAGCAGCTGTCAGAGTTTTATTGGAGTTGTCGAGGTAGCAGTTGGCGATCGCGACCTCGTCTTCTCTTTCTTATTCTACCCGTTGTTCTTTATTTTGAGACAATGTTGTCCATTTCTCCTTTTATTTACTTTATGTTATAGTAGCTCATGACTGCGTGACATCGGATCCGGGGTTGGAGATTTTTAAATTTTATTTTTCAAATATTGTTTTTAAACTTCATACTCTTAGCATTATCAATAATTTCGTTTAAAATTGTATTTTTACTGAAAATTGAATTTAGCTTAGAAACAAAAAGGGCGGCTTTCCTGGTTCCACGACAGACGCCATCACGACTCCGAAATCGGGTCGTGACATTTACTATCATCAATAGTTTAAAAAAGTCCTCCGTTATACTATTAGGACATCTCAACTCGTGACGTTATACTATTATACGTATATGCCCTTATTTTAATGGAAGGGCCACGTGGCAGGCTTAAAACCATCCGAGTAATTTATTACCGGTCCGACCCAACCCGACCCTAACCCTTCTCTAAAACATGGTCTATCACCGACATTTTGTTATTTCCCCCTTTTCTTTTCAACCCCTCGAACCTCTAAGAGACCAACATTACTGTTGACTCCAATCGAACGATTTCACATGATCTTGGTGTAAAGGTCAGTCGTTTCTTCATTATACTGGTTGATTTTATTATTTGCTGCTCGATTTTGCCGATTACTTGTTATACTTTTCTTATTTTGTGGTCTAGGGTTTCGGTTTGGACAAGATCTTACTTCTATCCTTCATTTTTATGTAAATACTTTATAGTTTTCCTTCTTGTAGTTGTTGCATGTTTCAGTTTTAGGTGGTCCCGATTTGTAGTTATTGCATGTTGTGGGTATATTAAAATTTGGATTTATAGTGTTCTGGTTTAGGATTTTATATTAGAAGTGATTTTTCTGTGATGTTGACTGAGATTCTAGATTTTTTCTTTTTTATTAGCTAAGGTGGTCCTAAATGTAGGACCCATGAATGCAATTGTTTCATTAAACTATTTCGGTGGTTGAATATTTGTGCACCTTTGCTCTCTTTGTCAATTTTTATGAAGTGGTGGCCCATAAACTGAACTTTTTTGTGGATCCTTTTGTACATCTTGTATTTCTTTAGGGACCCTATGTCTCACATGTTATTTTCTGCCTATTTTATTCATATATTTTTACTTTCTACATTCTGTCTCACAATATTTTTATTCATTTTCTGCCTATTTTTAGTCATATTTTTTTTACTTTCTACATTCTGTCTCACAATATTTTTATTCATTTTCTGCCTTTTTTTTACTGTTTGATAACTTTTCTTATTTGCTATATTTACTAGGTTATTGGAGATGGTCTTAGTTGATTTAATATTCAATTATAAAGGTGCATGAGTTACACGTTCTGAATTTGGGTACACAAAGAATAAAGTGCACGCTTTGTCAGGGTATGATCCCAGACTTGCTTTATTATATAGATATAGAATCTGAATTCATAATTGAGCTAGGTTTTTTAGGAGTTCAACAACTTATAGTTGTTGGACCTTCTGGTAAATTGTATGAGGTTAAAGGGGATGCGGGGATTATAAAGTCGACATCCTTTCTTTCTACTGAATATAATATACTGAACCTATATGCTGTGGATGAATTTGACCCCCTTATTGAGTGTATTCTCAATACTGTTGATTATAGTGAATCATTTCAGATTTTAGATGAAGCTGGTACTGACTGTACATTAAGTGAAATAGGTTTTGACTCTAGTTTTGATTCTGAGGGATGTGATTCTGAAGAATTACATTTACTCAAAACTCAAAAAAAAAGAAGAAGACATAACTGAGAATCTAAATGATTACAAGGAGATATATAAAGGCATGGACTTTAAGGACATACCAGAAAAGGTAGAGTCATGACTTGTGGCAAATGTGGTCAACCAAACCATAATGCAAAAACTTGTTCTCAGGTAATCTAGAATTGTAACTTATTTATGTTCTCTAATATGCTGAACTTATCTATGTTCTCTAATATGTTGTACTTGTTTTTTAATAGCAACCAAAGGAAAAGCAGGTAAGCAAGAGAAAATAACCTTTGAAAAGGACAAGAACTTTGTTGGAGTCTGAAACAGAAGAAGAAATACACTGTTCAACACCACAAATGACTCAACCAAGTCAGAAAAATGTATTTAGCTTCATGCCTACACCTAGAGTTGATCAATCAAGTATGGGACATGATGAAGATGTTGTGGTTAGGCCAAAAGTGATATCAGAAGCCAAGACAAGACTTCAACTAAGGCAGCAGGTAACCTTACCAGTTGGGACTAGATCTATCAACTTTACTAGTGATCACACTGGTGTTAGTGAGCCCACAGACCTTCCATATTCACCAGCAGGCCTCATGCAGAAGGGCAAAGCAGCTACAACTTCAAATCAGTTAGAAAAACAAAGGTAACAGAAGATCGGGAAGCTGAAGATAAGGAAAGGAAAATGATTGTCCAGATTCATGACAGTATCCTGCTTAATGTATTTTTGTGTATATTTTGGAATGTAATTACTGCAAACTTCATGATAATTTTCTGCTTAATGTTATGTTAATATTTTGGGTTGTAATTACTGCAAACTAATATGTAATCTTGACAGTCTCCTATTTTTGTTGACATGTAATTACTGCATTGACAGTACTGTAATTAACTCTTGTTTAAGGTCTATTTTTTTGTAATTCTGTCCAGATTTTTAATATTGGTGATATGTTAATATTGGTGATATGTAATTCTGTCCAGATTTTTGGTCCAGATTCTGCCCAGTTTTGGCATTAGGGTGTTATGTAATTCTGTCCAGAATTTTGGTCCATATTCTGCCCAATTTTTTTGGCATTAGGGTGATAACTTTGTTGGAGTCTGTCAAGATTTTTGGTCCAGATTCTGTCCAGTTTTTTTGGCATTAGGGTCAACTTGATTTTGTCAAGTTTTTTGGTCCATATTCTGACTAATCACCCTTTGGCATTAGGGTCAACTTGATTCTATCCAGTTTTTAGTCATATGTCCAGTTTTTTCTGTTTAAAATCAATTCACCAACACAATAAATTTGAAGTCTAAAAATGCATTCATGAAAATCTACACAAAATGCCATAGTGCGCTCAGGCCTGATTCATTCATGAAATTCTGGATTCATTACAAGCTGACCAACAAAAAATATTCATTAAAATCAAGATTTTACAACAATCAATTACATCAAAACCCTACTCCACTAATAAAATGCTGAATTCATTTCATCATCAATGCCACAACAAATTCGACTAACAGTGCAAATGAAATCATAATGAACATCTTCATGTGCATCACTTTCACTTCCATCTCCCTTGATTTATTCACTTCAACATTATTTATAGCCTCCAAAACATCAACTTTTTTCATTAATTTGTCCCTTTCAAGCTTGCACGCATCCAACAACATATTCAACGTCCTGATTTTGACATTGGCAGCATCTAATTTAGACTTGAAATCGTTGATTACTATCAACGCTTTATCCCGGAGGGCTTCGTCTTGCCATTCCCAATATCCTTACAGAATATTGGGAATATTGACTCATTCTTACAAATACAAACAATTACTATGTTAAAGAACATAAAAAATTACAGAATAAAAAAAAAATTAAGAAAAGAAAAATTTAAAGAACAGAAAAAAAAATAAAACTTTAAATACATCGACTAAATTCACACTTACTTCTGGTTTAGCACACTTGTAGAATCTCCTTTCGGGGTTGTTTGTAGTCGTCGAGGTGAAGTTGTTCGCAATCTCCCCACAGTAGCACCTCTTCCTCGATGTAACACTAGAACTAGACATAGAACAATACTATCAGAGTTTAATTGAGAAGAAGAAGAGAGAACTTTAATTGAAAAGAAGAAAGAATTTTAATTGAGGGAGGGACCCATTATAAAACTGAGAAGAAGAAAAATTAGGATTCACACGTTAATAAGGGTGAAAGGTCTAGAAGGGTTAGGGTCGGACCCGTTATAAAATTACCCAGATGGTTTTAAGCCTTCCACGTGGCCCTTCCGTTAAAATAAGGGCATATATGTACAATAGTATAACATTAAGGGTTGGGATATCCTAATAGTATAACGGAGAGCTTTTTTAAACTATTGATGATAGTAAAGGGACAGATCAAACCCTTTTCCGTAATAAATAAATAACTCTCATACAAAGTTACAAAATTTTATAACATCGAAAAGGCAAAGGAAGCCTGGTGCAGAAGGCATTTCGAATTCACGTAGGATTCGGGGAAGAGCCGCACCCCAAGGGATGTGATATAGACAAACTATCCTAATTCTTTCTTTCTTTTTTTTGTATTAAAAAATTAATGATGTTAAAAATAAGGTTCCGTTTGAAATCTACCAGGAGAGTGCTAGCTTTACAAAGGAATTACAAGATTGTGGCTAATTTTTTAGGAGATTGTGGCTCTAGGGTTAGAGGTAATTTTGTAAAATTTGCGAGAGGTAACGAATAATATAACGGATGTAGACAATATTCAAAAGTAAATCAATTCTTTTTCTCTTTAAAAAAGTTAGGATGGTTCGGCGAAAGAAATAATGATAATAATTTCGAGATAAATGATGATATTATTTTATCTTATGTTTGGTTGAAATTTTTTATTCTCATATAAGTAATTTGGGATTATTTATATAATTATGATTCTAATATAGCAAACTTAGAGCGAATCCAAGTATAACTAAATTATACGATAAATGTTTGTGACTCGAAGGTTCTTCTTCCGAAGTCCTTTAAGAATGTAAAAATAAAAATTTATCCAAGATTATTCTATATAAAATCAAGCACATATTTTATTTTAAATCATGTATATCTCATTTTTAATCTAATACACCAAATATTTATAGGAAAAAATTATTCATGAAATAGTCTCATTATTTAATTTTTATATTATAATCTTAGTATAACTTGTTCGTAGACTAAACGACTCCTTTACTGAATTATGCGCACATTAAAAAAAAGGATTTTTACACGAAAATCAGTGAGATTCACTGTTTATTTTTTTTAGCCGGTATACATAGATTATACATTAATTATATATAATTACATATATATTAAACATATTATATATTCAACGGTTATTTTTAATTTACAAATTAGGTGGGCGGCTACAAAACACTACTTACTACTATTAAAAGAATTGGACAAAACAACATACAGACCATGTAGATTAGGCACCAAGATGCTCATATAAAAATAGCGATGAAAAAAATGGGATATTTACGCAACTAGTCAGTCAAATTCAGCTTTATTTTTAACTAGTATATATAAATTATAAAATAATACATAGATTATGTATATATTATATATCTATAAATTATTTTTAGTTTAATCAATTGGTAAACGGCTATTTAAGCTCGGTTTGTTCATATTATTTTTTTTTTCAAAAATGTGTTTGTCCATGAAATTTTGCAAGTTTTTGAAAATGAGCAAAAAATTTCCCGCTCACAAAACTACAATATTTTTTCAAGTGAAATGCTTGTCCAAACATAATTTCAAATTTTAAATATTATTTTTCAACTTAATTCTAAATACTATTTCTTTTATTAAAAACAATTTTTCTATGTCCATGGGTCGATGTCAGAGATGGATTGGTCCACTAAAATTTAAATTGTTTTGACTTTAACTGTGCGCACTATAAATGAGAGGGAGACAATTGATGATCATAATTCATACTAGCATTTACCCTTCTTCCTTAACTTGGCAAAGTCTCCAGCTCCCCTCTCTTCTTGCCCATAGCTAATAGCTTGTACGAAAATGGAAAAAGAAAAGACATTTCCTCCCCTTTCAGTATCACCAGACTATGCAATGTCTGCTACGCATTAATAAAATCATAAAAGATGTACCTACCGAAAGTTGAAACTATTTACAACAAAACTTTGGCTGGTCATTTATTTTATTTTAGAAGCCTAACATGAAAAATTCCTTGAGGTCACATTGATGGTAAACTATTAAAGACGGTGGCAGGAGGGTGTAATTATAATTTGAAGTTTATAGGTCCTATAAATTATATATCGAATTTTTTTCTACCTATACTATATAAGAAACTTTATTACCAAAAATGTGCAATGTTCTTAAATTATCCTCCCAGTCCACATTTTTCCTACAATTTATATACCATACGGTAATTACTGTTTAATAGGACAGAATCTTCCTATAATAGCGCGCCTAAAATCTGGAAAGAATCTTCCTATAATGGCGCGGCATTAAATTCATAATTGAAACAAATATGCGTAGTTTTCTCTTAAACTACAATTCCAAAAAAAAAGGAGACGACAATATAGAATTTAAATTGTAGAATTCAAATTCCAGATATCACATAGGCGAAATCAAATTCCAGAAATCAAATAAGCGAAATCAAATTGTAGAATTCAAATTCCAGAAATCAAATAGGCGACAATATATTCAACAAAATCAACTCAAATTGTAGAAACCAATCAGTAGATATTCTGTTCTTCATCTATTTTTTCGCAATCTAGAAATCATGTCGAAAATCCCTATCATGCTACAGTTGAATGGGAATTGGGATAACTATGGCAGATTTAAAGATTTTCAAGTTGATGGCATTGTGATAGATGAGAATGCAAGCTACAGTATGTTGATTTCTACAATTGCAGAGCAATTTTTGATTGATACTTCGGAAAAAATTATAGAAATCAAATACATTGTGAACGTCAATTGTCCTCCAATGGAGATACGGAATGATATGGGGGTTCGTGGGTATATGGAGACCAAAAAGAAGAATAATAATTTAGGATCATATCCGTTATGTATAAGTGTACGAGATTTCACTTTGGAATTGGCTATCACCAACGATAACACCAGTGCATGTTTGTTATGTTTAAAATTGCATAGAATTCCTTTTTTACTGTATTATCTACAAAATTACTACATTTGAAGACAATTTAACTACAAACCAGTAAATGAAATATAAAGCAATATTGCTTGCGAGATTATTTACAAACTTACTACATCTATACTACAAAATAAACTACAATTTATGTTTAAAAAAACTTGGCTTCAACATTTTGTCTTCATCTACAAAATTTGAACAAAAGCTATTCAGATAAATTACAAATCAATTTAATTATGTATGAAGCAGTATTATTTTCACAAGTATATACAAATTGATATAGTTACACTACAATTTAACTACAATCTATGGGCGGAAAAAAGATGACTACAAAATATCTTCACTATATCTACAAAGATTCTACAAAATGATAAATGACACTGTTTATCTTTATTTTCATGCAGGTTCGTCTGGATCCCTAAAGTTACTTGATATTCCATCCTCTCTAACTATAGAGGAATATCAAAGTGAAATAATAACAGAAGGTACGCAAAGTGATATTAAAGAAGGACAACTGTATCAAGACAAGCAAACTGTAGGTGCTGCAATGAAGCATTGTCCTGTGATGCACAAGTTCCAGTTCAGAGTTAAAAGATCTAGCTATAAAAGGTATGGAGATATTTGCTGTGAAAATATCATTAAAAGCAGTGTTTTACTCGAGATATGTGATTTTTACACATTGTAGATAAATTGTAGTTAAATTATAATTAAACTGTAGATTATGTTACTTTATGTTAAAACATTCCTTTTGTTGCATCTACATTTATAATATGTACTAAATATTGTATTTTTTTGTAACTACTGGCTTATATGCGTTGGTGAAAACTGTCAATGGCACTTCAAGGCAATGCCAATTAATGATTCCGCAATGTTCAAGATAAGGAGTTTCAACCGACAACACACATGCTCCTTAATGGACAATACATTCATACAACAAAAACGTACTGCAACTGTAGTTGGTAGCATGGTCATTCCAAAGTATTGTGGTCCTAAGACAGTTTACGCACCAAAGGACATACAAACTGACATGTTATCCGAACACGGAGTGAACCTAAGCTACATGCAAGCATGGAGAGCAAAGGAAAAGGCTTTACAGTTTTTGAGAGGGAATCCTGCTGAATCCTACAACAAATTGCCAAAATATTTTTATATTCTTGAGGAGACTTATCCTGGTTCAGTTGTTAAATTGAAGNCTGTAGTTGGTAACATGGTCATTCCAAAGTATTGTGATCCTAAGACTGTTTACACACCAAAGGACATACAAACTGACATGTTATCCGAACACGGAGTGAACCTAAGCTACATGCAAGCATGGAGAGCAAAGGAAAAGGCTTTACAGTTTTTGAGAGGGAATCCTGCTGAATCCTACAACAAATTGCCAAAATATTTTTATATTCTTGAGGAGACTTATCCTGGTTCAGTTGTTAAATTGAAGAAGACAACAGATGAATGCTTTTTATATGCATTTGATGCTCTTTGTACATCAATAAGTGGTTGGCAACATTGTAGGCCAGTAGTAGTGGTTGATGGGACATTCTTAAAGTCCGCCTACTGGGGGATTATGCTGACAACAAGAACCATGGATGCAGCAGGTAAAAAGTGTAGAAATTTTGTAGTTTTTTTGTAGGCAGTCTATAAAATGTAGATATATTGTAGATATTTTGTAGTTATTTTGTAGTCAGTGTATCACATGTAGATACATTATCGATATTTGGTATATATATAGTAGTAACTATGTATTAATATTTTTATATAGATTTTCAAAAGCTGCCAGTTAATTTTTTATTAAATAATAATGTAGGTACAATATTGCCCTTGGCATATGCTGTGGTTGATTCGGAAAACGACGCATCGTGGAAGTGGTTCTTTGAGTAATTCAAGCAAGCATATGATGAAAGACCTTCAATGTGTGTTGTTTCGGATAGGAATGAGAGTATCCTGAAGGCAACACCAATTGTCTATCCAGAAGTTCCACACTACTCTTGCATGTGGCATATTTGGACAAATATAAGGGCAAAGTTCAAGAAGGGTCATCTACAATTACATGAATTGTATTTTGCTACTTCACGGTCATACACTCTGGATGAATTTAATGAAAGTATGTCGAAGATTGAAGAGATAGACCCGCGTGTAAGTCATACCTATATGATATTGGCTATCATAGATGGTCAAGAGTACATGCAACGATGAATAGAACTTGGACAATGACATCAAATATTGCAGAGTCGTTAAATGCTGTAACAAAAGATGCAAGAGAGCTGCCAATATTTGAACTTTTAGAGTATATGAGAACACTACTAGAACGTTGGAACAACGAGAAGTTATTGAAGGCAAAGGGTACTTTCACATTCCTTGGATCCAAATTCAACAAAGAATTGGAGAACAACAGAACATTATCTCAGAAGCTTCGGGTAAGATCTGTTTATTTAGTGGAGAAAAAAGAAATAATTTAATATGTAGTGTTTCCATATTGTAGATAAATTGTAGACAAATTGTAGATAATTTATAGGTTGTAGATAAGTTGTAGAATTTTTGTAGAACACCCATTCACTCACGAAATCACTCGAACAAGAATCATCGAAAACCGACGTCAAAATCTCATTAAATTCTCGGATTCCTAATTGGGGAAACTTCTTCCCATTTTCATGATTTTTCATCCAAATTCCTTGATTGCATGGAAGAAATTGCTATAGATTAATGATATACAAGTGAAATAAGGTTAGGAATTGTTACCTGTGAATCTTCCTCTCAAAACCCACTCAAAATCACCTACTCCCGAGCTCCAAATTATTTTTAGAAGATATGAATTTCAAGCCTTCGAATTTGGTATAAACTGCCCAAGGATCCCGCACTTGCGCCCCTTGGATAGCACCTACGGAAAATCCATCGCAGGTAAAACTCACTAAAAGGATTGGGGCCACACTTGCTGTCACTAGGCCACATCTGCGGATCCGCACCTGCAGAACCCAGACCGCAACTGCGAGAACTGGTTGAACTTGACCAAGCCCGCACCTGCAAGCCCCTCTTCTGCACCTGCGGTTCCCCGTCCGCAGGTGCGAGACACCAGAACCAGCAATGGTTCAGTTGTTTTCAAGTTCCAAAAATCACCCGTTGAGTATCCGAAACATCCCTGAGGCCCCCGGGATCTTAACCAAACTTACCAACTAGTCCTAATACCTTATCCAAACTTAGTCCAGCCTCCAAAACACATCACATAACACAAAAATCACCAATTATACATGGATTCAAGCCTAAGAACTTATGAAATTTTCAAAACCAACAACTGATGCCGAAACACATCAAAACTAGTCTGAATGACCTCAAATTTTACACACATGTCACAAATGAAACAACGGACCTATAACCACTCTCAGAATACCATTACGAGCCCGATATCAAAATTTCACCTATCGGCCGAAATCGCCGAACTTCTAACTTTCGCCAATTCAAGCCTAAATCTACTACAGATCTCGAAGGCACATTCTGGACACGCTTCTAACTTCGAAATCACCCAACGGAGCTAACGGAGTCGACAAAATTCCATTCCGGACCCGTCTTCACATAGTTCCAACTGCGGTCCTATTTCTCAAGCTTAAACTCACATATAAGGAATATGTGTCCAAAAACTCTCCGAATTCCACCACTCAACATTTCGACAAGTCCCAAAAGCAGAAATAGACACGGGGAAAATAGTTATTAGGGGATCGGGTCACTAACTCTCAAAGAGACCTACCGGATCGTTACACAATCTTTTCTTTTTGAACGTAATAAGAGACACCTTTACCTCAGATGATTTAATTGACGAACTATTTTTCGAGCTAGATCAATTTCAGGAAGTATCATGTGGAACTCTAACTCGATCAGAAGCACAAAACATAAAATGAAAGCCATTAAATCCTAAGTTCTACATGTTTCCTCGATAAGTCTTACTCCAGACCCAAGTTTGGTTTTCCAACTCTAACAGCTAACAGTCTTCTTCAGTCAATCATTCAGCAAACTCCAAAATTAATACAATAAGGATCGCTTGGTTCACCGTCTAGTAATGCAAGAATTATAATGTACGAATAATAATGCAACGAATATTTGTTATAACTTAAGTATGATAAGGGCTATCTTGTAATTCACCATTCCAAGTTAGTTAGTTAGTTAGTTACTTGTTAGTAGATTAGTTAGTTAGTTAAGCAAAGTTAGTTAGATTAAACTACCTTTAATCACTAAATCTGTATAAATGTACAAGTGTACTCTTATTCAATATAACAGTGAATATACAACTATTACTCCCTCCTTCTTTTCTCTCTTCCTCTCGTTCATCTGCATATTTGTAGAATCAAGTTCTTCAATCTTCTTCTTTGATAATCAATTCTATATTCATAGAATAGTTCATGGTATCAGATCCATCAACGATTAAGTGCATCTACGTTGATTCAGCTCAAGTCGATCAAGTTATGTGATTCTTGGTTGTATCGAAGATTAAAAAAAAATTCTGAAATCCAAGTTCTGAAATCAAAAATTGGAAAATGAGTCTAAACAATGATCAAGAAGGTGGTCCTCATCCAAATCAAATCGTTGTAGGATCGACTCAACAAGGCATGTATTACAATCATCCTTTGTTTCTTTATCCTTCGGATATTAGTGGAATACAGATTATCTCATTTCAGTTAACTGGAATTGAGAATTATTCTGTTTGGTATAGGTCTATGCGTGTAGCATTATTGGGAAGGAACAAGTTAGGAATGGTGGATGGATCTTGTAGGAAAGAATGTTTTCCTGCTACTATGTGGAAGCATTGGGATAGAGTAAATGCCATTGTACTCTCTTGGATTATGAACTCTGTAAACAGCAGCCTTCTTGGGGGTATAATGTATGCCTCTAACTCTCAGACAGCGTGGGATGACCTATATGAGCGATTCTATAAAGTAGATGATGCAAGAACCTTTAATCTGCACAAAGAAATTGCCACTCTTGTTCAAGGTACTTCATCAGTATCGGTGTATTATTCCAAACTAAAGGATATGTGGGTGGAATTTGAGGCATTGATACCAATCCCTGGTTGTGATTGCCCAAGATCGAGAGATTTTGTGATTTACTTACAGAAATTAAAAGTCTATCAATTTCTTATGGGTCTCAATGAATCCTACGTACATGCAAGAAGTCATATACTTATGAGGAGTCCACTCCCAACAGTAAATCAAGGATATTCAATGATCATAAGTGATGAAAGTCAAAAAGCAGTGGCTGCTACTGCTAGAATTTTAGGTGCAAATTCAGCTATCAGTTCAGAGAATTATGATGTAGAAATGTATACAAAAAATGTGGGGAATCAGAGATATAAAAGGAATTATAATGTTCAATGTGAATTCTGCAATCTTAAAGGTCATAACAAAGACAATTGTTTCAAGACAGTTGGTTATCCTCCAGATTTCAAATCAAAAAAGAAGGGGTCAGGAATCTATAATGGTGGAACAAGAGGTCCAGCAGCTTATAATGTTCTTGCAGAAACCTCAGATCATCAATCAACACTGGACAATGTCCAGCAGAGTCATACTGATAGTTCACGATCAATGCATCAGATAGGAGCATTTACAAAAGATCAATACGAGCAGATATTGCAAATACTAAATAAAGCCAACACTGAAAGCAACAACAACTCTACAGCAAATATGAGTAATGGTAATGCCTTGTTAGTTTCTAATTGTCTAAAAGAATGGATTATTGTAACTGGTGCAACAAACCACATGGTGTCTGATATCAAAATGTTAACTAAAAACTCTATAACCAAAAATACTAATCCTAAGAGAGTGTGTCTACCTAATGGTAAAGTTTCAAATGTTACTCACACTGGAACTAGTTCTATATCTACTAGAAGCACTCTAAGTAATGTTTTCCATTTGCCTCAATTCAAATTTAATCTAATGTCTGTATCCAAGATGACTAAAGAATTGGCTTGTGCAACAACCTTTTATCCTCATTTCTGTATTTTTCAGGATCTCTTCAATGGGAAGGTGAGGGAGATTGGTAAAGAAAGAGATGGACTATACATTCTACTGAGTCAACTTGCTAATAAAGACATGAATGACATGAATTTCAGTCTGCTTGTCAAGAAAATGCTTAGTACAGAAGATATAAATCTATGGCATAGAAGATTTGGTCATGTGTCTATATCTGTTCTTAGGAAAATGTTTCTATAGCAGAAGTAGTAAATAAATGTAGTGTGTGCCGGTGTGCAAAACAAATCAGATTACCTTTTCTAACAAGTTGTATTAAAAGTATTGAGATATTTGAATTGGTTCACATGGATATATGGGGACCATATAAGATTCCTACATTTGATGGAAATAAGTTTTTCTTGACTATAGTTGATGATTTCTCCAGAATGACATGGATATACTTATTAAAATTGAAACTAATGTGTGTGTTATCATTCAGTTATTCTTAAAGCTTGCTCAAACTCAATTTAATAAAACACTTAAAACAATAAGAACAGATAATGGCACAGAATTTGTTAACACTGTTTGTAGTAAGTTGTTTCAAAATTTAGGCATAATTCATCAGAGAACATGTACCTATACTCCTCAGCAAAATAGGGTAGCTGAGAGGAAACACAGACACATATTAGAAGTAACTAGGGCTATCAGATTTCAGGCTAATATTCCTATTAAATTCTGGGGTCACTGTGTTCTTGCTGCAGTATACTTAATTAACAGACTGCCTTCGTCAGTTACAAAAGTTTCACCCTTTGAAAGATTATACCAAAGAAAAACCTCAATGGTTCATTTGAAAGTTATAGGGTGTCTTTGTTATGCTAAGAATATACAAGAAACAGACAAGCTTAAACCAAGGGCTAAGTCTACAATCATAATGGGATATTCTGAGGTACAAAAAGGTTATATTATATATGATTTAACTACTCACTCTTTTTTTGTGAACAAAGATGTCATTTTCAGGGAAGATGTGTTTCCTTTCAAAACCATAAATGTATCTTCAACTACTATATTTCTGTCTCAAACTAATTTGCAAGATAGACAATTTGAAGAATGCAATCAGCAGTATGTTGGTACTAGTCAACCTTCAACCACTCAAGTCCTTGAAGCTGAACACACAGATACAAATGTAGATTAAATTGGTCACACAGATGCAAGTGTAGAAGAAGCTGAAAATGACATCATACAAGTTACTTCAGAAAATTTGAATACAATTCCAAACACAACTACAATCCCACAACAGAGTATCTCATTAACTGGACATCCTAATGTTCAAGTACAACAGACTCAACACAGTAACATTACTAGAAGGTCTGGCAGCGAAAACATCCTCCAATTTGGATGAAGGACTTTGTTTCCTTAAATGTACATCATGATGTCAACTATCCAATATCAGACTACATGTCTTATGAAAACATCTCAACAAATTATCAAGCTTTCATTTCTACATTCTCCTCAACAACTGAACTTAACAATTATGCAGAAGCAATCAGAGATTCTAGATGGGTTGATGCAATGAAATCAGAGATTGAAGCTCTGCAAAACAACAACACCTGGGAAGTTGTTTCCTTACTTGATGAAAAAAAGTCTATAGGGTGCAAATGGATATACAAAATCAAGTACAAGGCTACAAGGGAGATAGAAAGGTTCAAAGCTAGATTTGTAGCTAAAGGCTATAGTCAAAGAGAAGGTATAGATTACCAAGAAACATTCTCTCAAGTTGTTAAAATGGTAACAGTCAGAATTGTGTTAGCAATTGCAGCTTCTAGAAAATGGTATGTACACCAAATGGATGTCTATAATGCATTTCTGCAAGGTGATCTTTATGATGAAATTTATATGGACCTACCACAAGGATTTAGGAGTCAGGGGGAGTATAAACCTGTGTGCAGACTCAAAAAATCCTTGTATAGACTGAAACAAGCATCAAGGCAATGGAACTCAAAGCTGACAAAGGCTTTACTGAAGTTTCAATTCAAGCAGAGTCCATATGATCATTCTTTGTTTATTAAGAAAACTGAAAATGGAACTATTGTTGTATTGGTATATGTAGATGATATGCTTATAACAAGAGACAATCTGAAACTGATACAAGATACCAAATAGGCTCTCCAACAAACTTTCAAAATGAAGGACCTATGAGAACTAAAGTATTTTCTTGAAATAGAATTTGCGAGGTCAAAACAAGGAATCTTGATGCATCAAAGAAAGTATTCTTTGGAATTGATTTCAGAACTTGGATTAGCAGCATCCAAACCTACCAACACACCTATGGACACAAACATAAAACTCACCACAAGAGAGTTTGATGAACATTTCTGTCAAGACAAGTTGGCAGAAGATGATGTACTGGCAGATCAAGGAAGCTATCAAAGACTCATAGGTAAACTGCTATATTAACAGTTACTAGACCTGATATTTCCTATAGTGTTCAAACACTCAGGCAATACTTACAACAAAAAAAAAAAATCCCACATGGAAGCTGCATTACGAATTGTGAAATATATCAAGAGTCAACCTGGACAAGGTATTCTGCTATCTAGTAATAATAGTGAAACAATCACAACTTATTGTGATGCTGATTGGGCAGCTTGCTCACACTCCAGAAAATCAGTCACATGCTACTTAATCAAGCTAGGTGAGTCACTGATTTCGTAGAAATCTAAGAAACAAACTACAATCTCAAGAAGTTCTGCTGAAGCAGAATACAGGAGTCTAGAATCTACTGTTGTTGAGTTAACATGGCTACTGGGATTATTAAAAGAGCTTGAAGTGACAAATGTTCAACCAGTTACTATCTTTTGTGATAGCAAAGCTGTCATTCAAATAGCAGCAAATCCAGTATATCATGAGAGAACAAAACACATAGAAATAAACTGCCACTTTATAAGAAAAAAGATTCAACAAGGCATGATCAAAACTGAATATATTTGCACCAAGGAACAAACTGCAGATATATTCACAAAAGGACTGAACAAATCTCAACATCAATATCTGATTTCCAAGGTAGGGACATTTAATATCTTTATGACCTCTAGCTTGAGGGGGAGTATTATAACTTAAGTATGATAAGGGCTATCTTGTAATTTCACCATTCCAAGTTAGTTAGTTAGTTAATTACTGTTAGTAGATTAGTTAGTTAGTTAAGCAAAGTTAGTTAGCTTAAACTACCTTTAATCACTAAATCCGTATAAATATACAAGTGTATTCTTATTCAATATAACAATGAATATACAACTATTACTCTCTCCTTCTTTTCTCTCTTCCTCTCGTTCATCTCGTTCATCTGCATATTTGCATAATCAAGTTCTTCAATCTTCTTCTTTGATAATCAATTCTATATTCATAGAATAGTTCAATATTAATAGTCTATGCATGCTTGTTATACTAAATAATAATACAAGATTTATTATGCAGTGATTGCCTACTTTAATTAAGGATATTTCCCCCCTGGATACACTTATTCTATGTTTGTTCCCACCGAAGGTGGAACCGGGAACACACATAAAGTGTTCAATATTCCAACAACGAGTCTCTTGAGTTTATATATTGGTTTAGTTTTATCCATAAAAGTTTGATATTGATTTATAACATTTTGGCAACTTAAAAAGAAAAGAAAAAAACAATAGCGATTTTTCTAAGCAACACAGAATAAGTGACCAAACTCTTCCTTTAGTATCTTATTCTTCAAATTCTCTCTTGATTCTTCTTGTGATTTCTAATGATATTTTAATATATGAAGGAATGATCTTATTTATAGTCGCGAGAAGATGAGAAGTTATATAGAAGATTTATGTTCTTAAAACAAAAGAGTTATATCAAAAATAACTTACTTTCTTTGATTTGATCGATTTACTTAAGTCATCAAAATAATTACATTGACCTTTCGATAAAAATGCTTTAATCGACTATAATATGTCACACCATGTTTGGTACAAATTTATTGACATTTTCAGTTGACTTTGAATTCTGCATATTTTGGATGTAACCATTTTCTTTTTTGTTTGACTTGATGTGCTAATTCATTTGAAAGGTGGTGCATAATTTATATCATTTCATAATATTCATTTGGACTATAATTGTTTGAATTTTGGATACGAATCAAATTTTTTATGATAGAAAAGTAAAATTTAAAGGCATACAATTGAGAAAACCGACAAAAATGGATTCTTCTATTTGTGGTAACTTTAAAATAATTCATTAAATATATCTCATAGCATTTTTGATCCTTTAATCTTGCTAATAAGAAACTCCGACGGTTAGATTTATTGAATGAATAAGAAAAGTTTAACAAAAATTACTGAGAAAGTCCCATCAAATTCCACAAACTATAACGCTAGAAACCGGATATACACCTCAAAAAATGTATCAAATACTAAAAATTAGACTAAAAATAGTAGAAATTGCAAAATTTACACTTCCTATTGTAATTTCTCATTAAAACTATTTTTTCACGGTCCTATTAAATATACTAATAATCAAAGTGTGTTAAATATTTGATGAACACCAAAAGTATTTATTTTTGGCAAATTTAAAAGACCAAAACTACTTAAACATATATTATAGGGATTATTTTAAACCTATTCCAAACTTTAAAGACCATTTTTAACTTTTGAGAAAGAACCGAAGTTGCGTCAGTAGGGAAGGTGGGCCTATCCATTTTTGTAGTCCGAACTCCATTGAAACATACCATTTCCTCTCATGGCCATGTTTCAAGTAGGGTAAGCGTTCGGTACTTTGGTACGGTATTTTATAATTACGGTTTGGTATTTCGGTGTCCGGTATATTAATTGTGCATACCAAATACCGTACTGAAGTAGTTCGATACGGTTCGATATTTTCTTATTTGGTTCGATACGATTTTGGTACGATTTCAGTATCGGTATCATGCCAAAGTCTTTCAAATCTCCCGAGATTAAGTTATGCCTAATTGCTTATTGCCTAACGTCTCTTATGACTTCTGCTGAGAATTCAACCACTCAAAGACAAATTCAAAGTCATTTTTTCTAGAATAATTAGTTGTTGTATTGATTGCCAACTCAGAAAAGAGAAATGAAATTGATTTTTTTGTTGTTGTTGATAAAGATGTAACATTTAAATCAAATTTAAATCAAACTCAAAGGAGAATGATATGTACTCCTAAAAGAATCTTGATTCCATTCAGTTACCGCCCGCCCGTAAGTCTTCGAGCCTAAGGAGGCTTATAGTCCCGCTAAGCGATGAGGGAATTAGGATTTAGGGGGTTTGGGGGTGTTGGTCTTAAGTTTATTGGGCTGGAAAATAGAAATATATGTGGGTTTGGGCTTAAATATATTTTGGTATTACCCAAAATATTAAAAACCCAATACCAAATGCAGTACCAAAATACCAAAATATTGAAATTTCTGTACGGAAGCACATGCTTAACTACAGGTCCCTCAATCTATGTAGAAGGACCGAAATTCCTAACTAGAATCAGCGATTCACTTCTGCTAATGTTCACAAACGCGGAACTATCAGTTTTTTTCCCTCATTCAAGCTCCCGACATCGGTAATTAATCTTCAAAATTCAGCTTAGACTTGTTACAATTTCAATGTTATGCACGCTCATGTACAATTTACGGACAAAATCTCATTATTTGAATGATCCAATTATGCAAAGTGAATGATAAACCCTAGGTACGTTACTCTTCAAAATTTTGATTTTTTAACTTGTTTAAGTTTTTATTTTTTTTATTTTCTAGGTGATTGAGCTAGTTATGGAGATGGAATTGTTCACGGAAGCAATGCCGGAAGAAGAAAGCTGTTCTTTTGATGAAAATAATGACGTAAGTTATGTCGTCACTCTCTGTTAATTGGTATTGCTATGTAACCCGTGGGTTTAAATAGAAAAACTAAACAATGAATTGTAATGTGCCTAATCATTTGATGGTCCCAGATGCATTCTTTTCAGTTCATTTATTGAACCAAAGATCCTTATATTGAGGCATTTATGGATTTCATTGCAGGATTATTCGAGTTTGGACGGTGAAAGATGTGGGATATGTATGGATGTTGTCATTGACAGAGGAGTTTTAGACTGCTGTCAGCACTGGTATTTACATCACTCTGCGTGACATTAGAATAGAGAAGGAAGCTACTGTAGTTTGACATAAATGGATTGTTCAGTGCATTTATACTTGAGATTCCATTGGCTTCTCCCTTTTGTCGTGTTATGCATTGTTCTCTTTCCTCTTTCCCTTAAGGGAAGTCAGTTGACTTACTCTTCTCTTCGTGCAATCTATTTACTCAACCCTTCCCCTTCACGACAAGCCTAAGCTTACTATTTTTATGATCTCTTCTTTTCATATGTGCCTGTAATAGTATGTGGATATCAGAAGTTTCAGTGCCTGGCGGCATGCATGAAAAAGTTTTTCGTGGGTGTTAGTTATGGTTTTGTTCTCTTTAAGTAGATGTTCTGCAGAATAGTTCAGTTATGACGTTTCAATGTTTGTCTAATATATTTATGACTTGTCAGCATATTTCACTCTGGTAATCAGCTGTATTCTTGATCGGCCTTGTTGTTTCTGATACTTAGTTGCATGACTTTTGTCTTCCTGTTCTGTTACTGCTTATGATGAGTTGTGTGATATTGTGAGACCAATTACCGTACCATAGGAAGTAAGGATTTAGTTAAACGTTTATGAATGTGGACATTACTCAGATTACATGTCAACTGTTGACTTTTTTTTTCCAACCTCTAACTGCTTGTACAAACACAAATCATGTCCTAAGCTCTTCACTTAAATTTCAGGTTTTGTTTTACATGCATTGACAACTGGGCTACCATCACAAACTTATGCCCACTTTGCCAGAGTGAATTTCAATTGATCACTTGTGTGCCTGTGAGTAACTGAAATTATCGTTTCCTATTTTTCAATTCATTAATGAGTTCAACAGTGTCTTAGTTACATACTATCATTTAATGGCTTGGTCTTTGTTTTCCGATGGTTCTGAGGTTCTTTTTCCCATCTTAAGTCAGTTCTGAAAGCTTTCATTAATGCTTATTAATTTTCATGAAGGTTTTTGACACCATTGGGGGCAGCCAGACTGATGAGGATTTGTATACCAGGTATAGTTTTAGTTTTTGGTACTCTTTCAAATTTATATTGCTCTTCCGGGGTAGGGGTAAGGCTGCATACATCCTACCCTCCCCAGACCCCACTTGTGGGATTACACTGGGTTGTTGTTGTTGTTTCAAATTTATAGCAATCCACTACATTTTTTTCGGCGATGGTCGTTATGCATTGCTACAAAAGAAAGATTCAGTTTCTTGTTAATTTGATTGGAGGAAAGAAGAGAGGAACCTTATAATTGGGAAAAGCACTATCTGCAACTCTACACTTGATGTAAGAAGCAACATGCTATGGGGAGTTGATCGTGAATGTGTGGTCTTGAAATTGTTCGAGTTATAAGATTAAACAACATGTAATATGGATATGCTAGCCGAAAATAAGGTATATGTGAAGAACTTAAATAAAGTCACAAAACGAGAGAACTTGAGAAAGCCTCAGTTTAGCTGGCTCAAAGAAAATCACTTGGCAATGACACGTGAAAATCTAATTTCTTTTTGCAAATCCTTAAAACCCCTACATATGTATTTCTCCACAAATGTGAGAACTCAAAAGTGTCAGTCGTGCTGGTTCAAAGGAAATCGTATGGCAGCCACCAGTGAAAATTTTGCATCTATTTGCAAATCCTGAAGACCCCTACCTGTATATTTCTCTACGAATGCGAGAAAATGAGAAAGCCTCAGTTGTGCTGGTTCAAAGGAAAGCAGTTGGCATTCACAAGTGCAAATTTAATACCTTTTTGCAAATCCTTAAAACCCCTATCACCCTATGGACCTACCCCTACCTATAGATTTCTACTCTATCTCAAGGGATTGTGAGATAAGATCTTCACATTCCTTCTTCCTTCTCGAAATGGACGCTATATATTTTCTACAATTTGTATTAGGAACTTTTCTTGTGCTTTTCATGATTCTACACGGCTGACCTAATGACTATTGACTATCTGGAATACTCAAAGAGTTCTACTTATAAGCTCTTTCTACGCCCATGTTTTGGTCATTGGTACAGGCATATGATGGTGTTTTACAACCACTTCCATAAGTAGCTGCATAGTTGGAGCTCATAGGATGCTGCAAATGTGTACATTTAGATAACTCCTTCACTATTATCAGAAATCTCAACATTCTTTTTGAAGCTGATGCTGGATTTTCTAGATTCGCGCACTTACTATTTGAAGTGCTCTTGGCCCCTTCTGTATCATTATTGCTCTTCCTTAGTTTGAAAACTTTGGACCTTGAGGTTTAAGGTTGTTGAGTATGGAAATGGTGAACGCTCCTAGCCATAGTTGAGTTTTAAAACTTAACATCCTAAATTTCTTCAGAGATGCATTAACCAAAAAAAATATTTTCTTCTCAGGTACTTAAGTATATATCTTCAATCTTATATCATGCATATCTTTCGAGAATATTTAATTTAATAATGTTCATTCTCTAGCAGTGGCTTGATTTGTTGCAAGCATTTACTATCGAGTATAACTTTCTGATCTTTGCAGAGATGATGATTGGTCCATTGAGGGGAAGACTAATACTCTTTCATTCCCATCATACTATATCGACGAGAATGTGAGTTACCATGTTCAATTGACTACGAATAATTGTTTTCCACCCTTGCTATTAGAACCTCAAATCTCTGTGGGAGCCATACCCATGGAAACCGATAGAGAATAAATACACTGCGAAATCTCATGACTTTCATTTGATCAGCTTAGAGTTGTCGAGATTCCTCCATGGTTCTGTTTTTTCTCTTTTCCTAAATCCTAGATTTCTCTCTTGGGGGCTGGTTGTATGCAAATCATGTAAAGCTGTGTTACTTTTTCACTTTTTTGAGATGCAACATAGTATGTGATCTCATTTCGTCTTTCCATGTTCCAGTGCACCAAATTGAAATTCTAATTGGTGAATGTGTGGTTTCATGCTTCGAAATGCTGATATTGTATTTCTTGTGACCTTCTCTGCCATCATATCAGTAAGATACTCTTGTATATTAATGAAACAGAATTTTGCAAGAAGTGGTTGTCTTTTCTTGGAATCTTTGAAATCTTACGGATTTTTTTGGGGGTTTCCATGACTCTATTTTTGTCATATTGTGTTATAATTTTGGAAGTCAACTTTTTATCTGTAATTACTACGCTTTGTCTTTTCTAGGCAGTTGTCTGCTTGGATGGAGATGGCTGCAAAGTTCGGGCCGGATCAGTTACGAATGAAGGAGATCTAAATCTTGATACGTCAATTGCTTGTGATTCATGTGATATATGGTATGATAATATATCTATTTTCTTAATCTAATAATATGTTTTGCTAAATAATTACCAACTGCTAAGTTGAATAGTTCTATGTTCTGGATTATGTGAAGATGTCAAGATGAATACGGCCCTATGTTATTTTGTCGTCCTTCACTGTCTTGCTTATTGCCTGTTTAGAGCATGTTAGAATTTGTGTATACAAAGCACTGATGGAACAGAAGGTTTATATAAAATTGATAGCATTGTTCTTATGGAACTAAGATTCAGTAAGGAGAGTGATCTACGGATGGATGATATAAGCTTTTGCAACTTGGAATTTGATGAGAGCTTGAGAAGCATTCCATGGGCCTCATAAGGGCACACTCTTTATTGTGAATTTCTTGAAATATTTTACTTATTCTACAAAAGGTTACTACGTCCATCTCAAAATTTGTCCTACTTTGACTTGCACATAGATACCTAAACGGATATTCTTGTTGCCGTTGTTAGACTAATCCATCTTGGTTGAAGGAGTGGATGTCTCCTCATATGATATTGAATTGGACAATCCTAATCTCTTGGCCTAGTTTTTAAGCTGAGTTAAATCCAATATCCATTTCTGTTAGCATTGTATCAGAGATAGACCCATCTATGTTCTTTGTTCACCCAAAGAGGACAATACCTTGACAGTTGGGCCTGGGTCGTGACAGGTGGTACCAGAGCTGGTACCTTCCTAGTACAGTGGTGGGGCGAATCTCAGCGAGGATGCTGAGTCCCTAAAGGGGGTTAGGGCAACCACCTAGGGACTGCTGGCGGTGAACTCGAAAGGGGGGTACTTTATGCTGTGAAACTTGCCTTACCAAATCACACATTGGAATGAGAGGGAAAAGTTAGGGGTCATGTAAGCGCGAGTTCAGGATTCAACTGCTGAGACGTCTTTTGGATTAAACCCAAAGTGACAAGACCGTGAGGCCCAAAAGCTTTTAGGTGGCCTAGAGGGGTCAGGCCAAAGCGGATAATACCTTGAAGGGCTGGACCATGACACTCGCCTGCCCAACCAATTATTTCATTTTCTTTTTTAATATGTTTGCTATCATGTATCTTTTGCATGATGGAGGCACCACTCTCACCTCCACTTATAATGCGACAGAATCGTCTCTTTTCTATGATCATTGTGTTAGCACTCTTTAGCTGATCATTCTTGGAACGCTGCCTCTTCTGCCCAGTATTCTGGAAACTTTAACAAACAAAATGTTTTTTCAAGATTCTTTTTGTTTCTTTTTCTTAATGGTATCAAAGTTGGGTGTATTTAGTCCCTCCTTTGAAGATTGGATTTGAGGTCATTACTATGAAAAAGTTCTTATTCTACTTTTGTTCATTTTGGTATAAAAAATTTGGGTAGTCCACTGAATTTTCTCTCTTCCAAAATAGTCTAGTTCTCATTTGTTTCTCTATGCTTTTGAAGTTTGGGAATTAAGTCCCTTTGATCACTGTATTTCCGGTCACTGTTTTAATAAGTCATCATCTCTTTCTTTCTCTCTGATATTCGAGTTGTGTATTTAGTCCCTCCTCAGAATTGTGTATTTAGTCCCTTCTCTAATCATTGTGTATCCATCATTGTTCGGAAAAAAGACTTCTTCGCTTCTCTTTCTTTATGGTCATAGAGATATGGTACTAGTGCCTCCTTTGAACGTGGAATTTCCGGTCAATGTTTCAAAATATGTCTCCTCCTCCTCCTCCTTATGGATTCGTGGTTGTGCCATTGCCTAGTTGTTTTTTCTCAGTTCTCACAGCAGCAATGATGAGATAAAAGCTGATCTGACATACTCAATTTGACTTTACAGTTTTAATCTGCAAAACCAAGTTATTTCATTACCTTATTTTTTTGGTCTCCACTCGGTGTCCGGTACCCGCATTGGGGCCTCGATTAATCCAGATTCGCGCATAGGGCCCATAAAGAGGAAGTGCTCCCTACAAGAATTTTTTTCATTCTCAAGGCTCGAACCCGGTACTTCTAGTTAAGGGTGAAGAGATCCTATCCATCCCACTACAACCCTTGGTGGTTTACTTCAATACCTTGAATTTGAGGGAGCAATTTGAAAGTTCAGAGAAAGTTATGTATCTTTTAGTTAACTTCTGCATATCTAGAATTATAGAATTCGCGTAAGAGAATACTAAAGAATATTTCAAGACACTATATAATTGTATTCAGTGGTATAATATTTACTTACCAAGTTAGAGTGAGAATACCTATTTACCATCAATGTTGTGAAAGGCTCTCTTGAGGCGTGCTTAAACCGTGAAGCTCAATGCGAAATAGGTTCTATGCTTTGCCTTGCTTAATCAGTGCTTCAGTGCAGGCACAAAGGCACTAAGGCTTGCATATCATTGCTCACGTGTCTATCTTAAAGAGGACTATACTAAACAATAAACATTTTACCTAATTATAAATTTTAATTATAAATTTTGTTGTTTTTTGGTTTATAGTTATTATTTTGAACTACACACACACACACCTATATATATAAAGCTCGTGCTTTATTTGCATTTTGCGTTTAAAGCTCCAATTGACTTTAGCGCTTTTTTTCCCGCTTTTAGTCTTTGATAACCCCACTTGTGGGATTATATTGGGTTGTTGTTGTTGTTGTCGTCGTCTTTGATAACAGCACTGTACCATATGGTAAAGAACCTAGGGCTTCTATATAAGGAGTCATTCTTGTGCATTGTTACTAAACCAATCAAGAAATCTTCTCTCTTTTCACATTAAAATGCGACGTCATGTGCATTTATATGATAGTCTAGACATATTTTAACATTCTCCATTCATTTTTATAAATAATAAAATAGTTAATAAGTTAAGTTACAACTTACAACCGTTAGGTACATGAGGTATCTTATCAGTAGGTCTGATAGCTCAATCAACTAGCATTTCCCTTGATGTTTAATGCAAAATGCGAGTTTCATACCTGGTTATGATACACAGTTTCTAAAGCCTGCTTATGTATCTTCTAAATGATATAATCACTTTCTCCAGCAGTGGGATTCTCTGTTACATTTTCTCCTAATGTGAACTTTCTTAAACTGAAAACGTGTTTCATATTGCCGAAATTCTTAATTTCCCTATTTTCTCTAGGGTTTATCCTTTGATTGATTCTTTGCATATATTTGTGTAGGTATCATGCCTTTTGTGTTGGATTTGACACTGAGGACACTTCTGAAAGTTCATGGCTATGCCCAAGGTAAGCATGGATATTTAGTTCCACATTTCCTTTTTTTTGTGTATTTAGCAGTTGGACATGTGTATGTTTTTTGTTTGATAACTATGGTGTCTGAGCTGCTTGCATGTACCTCGATTAACCACAGCACACCTGAACATGTTTATATTTCTGTTAGCTGTTTCTTTTTGTGCGTGTGTGACTTGTGTGTTATTGAGACTATGCAAAGATTACTCATGATTTGTACTAAGCTACTGCAATTATGTCTAGAATATTTGGAATTTATGATCTTTCCTAGAATCATAATTTGTAGTTTATCCCTAATCTTTGTAATTTACTAAGAATCTCCAATCATGTTTGAGGTAATAACCAAGTTTTACAATCTTTTCAATCTACTATGTTTATCATGCTATCAGATTTAGGGAATCAACCGGACTTTTTGAAAATCAACAGTGTAGTTGAAAAGGCTCTTCAGTAGTCTTCTAGGCTGACCACATTCATGGAAGAAGTGTAGAGCACCTGCGACCTTTGTCTAGAGTTCCATACTCTTAGCTGACCACATTCATGGAAGAAGTGTAGAGCACCTGCGACCTTTGTCTAGAGTTCCATACTCTTAGCCGCTATCTTCACATACTGATCAACTTTGGTTGATGCGTGAGAAATTTTCCCTACCATATTGGACGACTCCTTTGAAGCCGGAAACTCATTTTCATCTGTAACCACCTTCTGATTTTTACTCTACATGGATAAAGTCTTCTTGAATCTAACTAATCTAAATGGGAATTCTGAAAGTTGGCTTCCGGCTTTCCCTCGTCTGGCCTTGCATCAGCACACTCACTTGAGGTCGGTGACCCCTTCTGACTACAGTTCATTGTGTTTGCCGCTCTTGGGCCCTCCTTTTCGGTGATTTTTGCTTTGATTCTTGTCTTCTTTCTTCATTTTGTTGAGAAATAAAAAAGCAAAAAAGTTTCGTCTAAAAGGGGATGCACGAGGACTCCCCAGGGAGTTTCTTTCTTCATTGACACTCTATCTCACCAATATGTTAGAGAAAGGTGATTCTGGAAGACGGGTTATCTTTGCATTAACAATATACCATAGGATGCTTCTTCAGTTTGATATTAAGAATGTATTTTTGCATGGTGAACTAGTCAAGCAGGTGATATGGAGTAACCATTAGGGTTTGTTGCTCAAGGAGAGTTAAGCTTGGTATGACTATGACGGTCATTATATGGTCTAAACAAACCCATGGAGCATCATTTAGATGTTCAATTCTGTGGTCCAACTGTTTGGATGGCTCGAAGTAAAGCTGATCACTCAATGTTCTCTCATCACGATACCCAGCAGTCTATGTGATGAAGTTATCATGATGGCAATGATCATAATGTTACAACTGTTCAGAAACTTTTAAACCAAGTTGCAAAATTGAAATACTTTCTAGGCATTGAAGTAGCATCGTCCAAGACAGGTGATGAACAACAAGAAAAGCATTGTTCAAGACGGACATTGCTATCTTAGAAAGAAACTTACTTTGGACATCTTCGAGGAATCATACATGTTGTGTTGCTAACAGTGGATACTCTTGTGGATCCAACTGTCATGTTGTTGCTGGACAGGGTGTCACTGGAGGACCGTGGCAAGTACCAGAGACTAGTGATAAGCTAAAGTATCTCAAGGACACACTATCAAATAATTCATTGGCTCATTGCAATGGGTGTGGTTAGTTAGTCTCTCCATGCTTAATATAGTGGTTATTGGATGTATTAATCTGCATTCTCAAGTACATCAAAGGAGCTTTAGCATAATGTTTGTTATATGATACATGGGTCTTTCTGGGTACTATGATGTAGATTGATCAAGTTCTCCTTCAGATGGACAATTTACTTTGAAGGAAATATACTCTCTCGGGAGTGAAAAGCATCAATTATGGAAGTAGAACAGCGAGCTACGCCCATTGTAGCTTGTGAATTTATCTAGTTGAAACAATTTCATCAAGAGTTGATGTGTAATGTTGTTAAACAGAGGAAGCTGATATGTAATCAGATCATCTCAATCCGTTTTTCCATGAAAGAACATAAAGGTGAATTTTCATTATACTAGATAGAAAACTAAAGTTGGATGTATTGTCATCGGTTTCGCCAACTCAATTTACCAACTTGCAGATGTTTGTATTGAACCTTACAGGTCCGCAGATTGAATATATTGTAGCAAGTGACATATAACATGTAGGATCCAGCTTGAGGGGGTTATTAAGATTATGCAAAGACAATACTTGATTATTAATTAATTTAGGTGCTGTAATCATGCCTAGAATATTCAGGATTAGTTAGGATCTGTTGTCTTGCTTAGAATTTAAACATAGAATTTGTAGTTAGCCTAAATTGCCACCTATAAAAATATTTCCTTCTAATGCCTTCTATATAGATTTTTCTTTGGATGGTGGAGGTTGAATTTTCAACTTGAGCACCTGCAGTGGTTTTAAACACGATTCTTATCATTATCTCACTATGCAGATGTGTCGACAAGATACCCGAAAGTTCAGTATCTAACAAGAAGTTTGGTCCAGAAAATGCCAGCAATAACTGTTTGATTGAGGCTTCTTTTTCAGGGGAAGTGTCTGTATCTGTTGCTGATGCTGGTGAGACGGCTGTTGTCGTCTCGATTGTTGAGAGGAACAAACAGGGTGAAGTACCAGACATAAACTTTTCAAACCTAGATCGTAAAGAGGCTATAAATACTGGCATTTTGATCCCTGATTCTGTTCCTGATACTCCCAATATAGAACTGTCCTTGTCACAAAATGAATGTCCAGATACAGCACAGCTTTCTGCCACCCCTGTGTATGTGAAGCCTGATGCGTCAACACAGTTATTTAGTGATGAACTGATTCAACCAAATCTTGATCTTCATCTTGGATTGTCAGTGAACTCATTTTCAGCATGTAATGGTATGCTTACAATGTTTTGGGAATTTCTTTTGTTCCTTTTAATTTAGTGATCTATCTTAAGATGGGGCAGATAAAACAGCTCAGTTATTAATGTTCTATGCATCTCCGGTAGAGACAACAGATACGGAAGTAGCTGGAGATCAAGTACTTCAAACTGCACTACAGAAGAATGCGTCGGGATGCCCTTGTCCAGGTATGACAGTAGCAACACCTTTTCCAAATATTTTGTTCTTGAGGACTGTTGCTTTCTGAAAAACTTTAGTTCATCAAATTTTTTATTGAGATGTACATATGTGCTTGCATATTTTTCTTCTCTGAAGTGTTTGTTGTTGATGTGTCAGGTGAAAAAGTGATGCCTGACAAGAATGAAGACAAGGTTGTGGCTTCCGGTGTAAAAAGAAAGCGCAGGGAAAACAGGTATTATGCAATCAAACCTCTTCATTTGATTTATATAGGATTATTTTTCTGATTTTCTTAAGGTTTGAATCCTGATGCTAGCATCCAGTCTGACAAAGTTGTAACTATATCTTTGTGATGATCTTTTCTTTACATGGGTTCTTTAAGTGGCTTGAGCTCATATTACCAGTGACTAATTGGCAAAACATGTGGCCACTAGTTGTGCGTCATCTGTGTGACTCCCCTGGACTTGACCCTGGCATACATATTAGTAATTGAGATGTTCCATGTGACTCAACAACTTTTTATCCTTTTTTTTTTAACTATGCAAGACACAGCAACTAAAGATAGACATCGAATTGTAATGCGTCCCCATATTTATTGTGATTGTGTATGTTTTAAACATCTAGACATTTCCCGACATTACATGTAGTCTTCTAGTTGCATATTGATTTTCTTATGCTTTCGTACTGGTTGGACTTCCCTGTTCTCTTTCTAAGTGATAAAGGCATGTCAAGCCTATTACAACGACAACAACATACCCAGTATTATCCCACATCGTGGGGTCTGGGGAGGGTAGTGTGTACGCAGACCTTACCCCTGCCTTTGTGAAGGTAGAGAGGCTGGAAAGAAAACACAAGCACCACATTAATTAAGAGATAGACAAGGCATGTCAAGCTTATTAATTAGGCGTATATGCTCAGACTCTTCAGAAGCATAAGCCACCTGACCTGGACTTCTTTTTGAATTTTCTTGCGCACTGACAAGGTTTTAATTGCCTAATCTGGTTCCAAATTTATTCACCTAAAATGCTTTTTGAAAGTGATTCAATGTTTCTTTCCAGTTTCCCTGTGCATTCGTGTGTATTGGGTTCTCTTAAAGGATAATCCTATGACATGTTCAGCCCTTTACTGAAGTGATGTTTGTACCAGAAAGAAGGCTCTGGTGGGGGGGTGGTGGTTTGGGGGGGGGGATATTACAGTATTATTCCAGGCTTCTTAAGGAGTTGATATGTCTCTCCTTGGGAGTTGACTGTAGAGGGGGAGTAGATGGGGTGCTGTAAGGAGCACCTGCTGGGATGGCTTAGAAAATAAATTTAAAAATATAATCCTAAGAAGCTTGACTCGTAAGTAGCTATCACCAGTCAATGTTGTTGTCGTGGTAAGCACTAGTCTTGTGGAGATACAACAATCCTCAAGTGCTATAGAAGATAAGCCCTAAATAACTACTATCTGCTATCATTCTATCTGAAACCTGGCAGAGTCAAATGTTCAACAACTGCAACATTCTTTATTAGGTTTGCGTTTGTCCTTGCATTTCTTTAGGATTACTTATAGTTACTCTGATTTGTTGCAGAAATGCTGATGATGAAGGCATTAGAGCCAAGGCTGAGTCTGCCTATTATTCGAAGAGAGTTAAAGTCGAGGGAAGCAGTGAGCTAATTAATACAAAGGACCAACCTCCAGGATCTGCTTCAGACATCTCTGATAAATCTCGAGTAACCATCTTGAAGGATGACAAACTGAAATGTAAACCTGAAAATAAAAATCGTAGCACTGACATAATGGATATAGTTCAAGGAACAGGTCGTAAAACTTCGAAGAAACTTGCACCTAGCAACCAGGATGGAATGTCCTCTAAACAAAGAGAAAATGCAGCTCGCTTGAGGGTTAAAAAGATCATGAGGAGAACTGGTGATGAGGACTCATCATTGCTAGTTGAAAAGCTAAGGAAAGAAATTAGAGAAGCTGTTCGTAACAAGTCTTCTGGGGATAAAGGGGAAAACCAGCTTGATCCGAAACTTCTGACTGCTTTTAGAGCTGTTGTGACAGGATCCACAACTGAAACTAAGAAGTCTTCTGTGGATCTGAAGGCAAAGAGGTCACTGTTGCAGAAGGGAAAAGTACGTGAAAACCTAACCAAAAAAATTTATGGTATTGGAGGAAAACGACGACGAGCATGGACTCGCGATTGTGAAATAGAATTTTGGAAACACAGATGCTCAAAAATGTCAAAGCCTGAGAAGATTCAGACGTTGAAGTCAGTTCTCGACGTCCTGAGAGATGATTCAAAAACTGTAGAGACAAAGCTTGTGAATGAAGGGGAGGGAAAGTCTTCCATTTTATCAAGGCTTTATTTAGCAGATAATTCGGTTTTTCCAAGAAAGGAGGATATCAAGCCTGTTTCGTCCCATACCATTGTCGCAGCTGATCAGAACAAACAAAATGGATTGACATTGAATGCTTCAACGTCTTTTCCAAGTGCATTCAACGTAGTTCCACCAGTAAATGTGGCGTCTGTGATGGTGGCTTCTCCCATGGAAATTAAGGGGGCCAAGATAAGTGTCCTAACCACTAAGGCTGATGCTACCAGGAATGTACTTTCAATCAAAGGCGCTGAAAGGCCATCTGCATCAACATCAAGTAGTTCTAAATTGTGTACCAAGGTGGAAGCAGCTGTAAAATGTGATAATACAAAGAGTGATAAGAGGAAGTGGGCCCTAGAGGTTCTTGCTAGAAAAACAGCAGCAACAAGCAAGAGTGACGCGCTGGAAAATGAAGAGGACAGTGCAGTGCTGAAACATAATTATCCTTTGCTAGTATGTTAATTTTTTTTCCTTTTGTATCATTTGTTTGCTGCCTATTGTTCTGCACCTGGAATCATTTCTTGTTTGTAAACTTTTGAGCAGGCTCAGCTACCGAAAGATATGCGGCCAGCTTTGGCACCCAGTCTTCATAATAAAATCCCCATGTCTGTTAGGATGGTAAGCACTGTCCTAATTTCCAGCCTTTTCCAAGTTTACTTGTTGTTACCTGGGTTGATAATTTTGCTGTTCTTTAGTCTGTGATATTCAAAGTGTTAGAATGTTTTGGTAGTACTGTTAGAATGTTAGAGTAAGAGTGTTGTAAAAGTTGGATTTTGTTCCACGAAAAAATGTGCCTAGCATGTATAAATTGGTGTGGATTGTATTCATCATTATCAAGTCTCTTCCTTCTTATTATTTTGGTATCATTTTGGTAGAGTCTCTAGTAGCCTCCCCTTATCTACAAGCGTCTTTACATTGTATGCTCAGTCACAATCTTATCTTTTCTGGTGACTGTTCTAGGGACACCACTCTTTCTGATTTCTGTTCCGCTAGTATGGCACCTTCTTCTGATGGCACCCCTTTTCTTTCTGGCGACAGTTTCGGCTGTTTCTTGGCTCTTTCCCGTGACTATTCTTATGTCATCGTTCCTCTTATGGTGAATGTTTCAGCATCAGTGCACCTTTTTGCGGCTATTATTTGGGCAGCAACTTCTCCGACGAGATTCAAGATAACCTCAACTTTTTTCTTAACCTCGCAATTTATTGACAGCATTTACTTTCAAATTTTCGAAGTAAGCAAACTCAAGTAGGTGTCTTAGTGTTAGTGCTAGAATGTTGGGATTAGAGCGCTAGATTGAAGCAGATTGAGTTATTCACCTTGCATAGACAGCTTCAGTTCCAGTCACTATGACACGGAGGTGCACGTCTCATCACCCAGATAGCAAAAGGCGTGGAAGTTCGCCCCGTTAGCTCTCATGTGGATAGTTTGGGGGGAGAGAAATAGGAGAGCTTTTGAGGGGATTGAGTCTCCTTTTTCACATCTTAAGAATAGTCTTTTATCTTTGATCGCTTTTCGGTGCACTCATATAGCCCCTACTTGTATAGAAGATTGGGCGTCTTTTGTAGGGAATCATGTTCGGATGTAAATTCTCTACTTTTTGGTATACTTCCTGTATACGGGAGTTCTCTCCCTTTTGATTAATACAATTTACCTTATCAAAAAAAACAATAAATATTTCACTTGTTTTTTCAATTCCTTTGCCAGTATAATTGTTGTTTGTTTGTATTCCGATTTATTCTTGAATTGTATGTGTTTTTTATTTTTTTCTTCATTTGCATCTTTCTCCTTAAAAGCCACACATTGTTTGTGCTTTGTGCTTAAAGCCCGACATATCTCAACACTTCTTTTCTTTGTTTTTTTCCCTCTGCTTTACTCTCTATTGAAGCAGCAAGGCATTTGCTACTGAAAGCACTGTTGTGAAGCACGTCTCTATTTTCTTTGTTTCCTGTTTGATCTTTGATTCTCAAATTTAATTGAGAACCCTGAACTCCTAGGAGATAGCTATAATCTAGAAGCCGTTCTCCCTGGATATCAAAATTATCATCACAAATTCCACCATCATCTATTCCATATGCTGATTGGCATCTAGCAGCTTGTTAATCCTTCACGTCATAGTAGGATGAATTGAAAGTCTCGTCCCTTCGGGACAATCGATAAAATTGGAATGATGCAAAAAAGTCTATCAAAATCCCTAGTTTAGTATGGTTTTATTGGGGTACAGATCCATATAACGTAGAGATGAATGGTACTCGTTTCTTCTCTATAATATAATATAACAGAGAGGGAAGATGGGGGATTTTTTTTTCTTATATAATGTTGTTTGTCTTTAATCGGACATAGCTTCTAATTCAGGGGGTTTGCTCTGTTCTCCTATAACCACAAATCACTTATCTTGGTTATATTTAATTTATCAACTTTCCTCTGGTTTTCTCACAGGCTCAACTTCACCGTCTCACTGAGCACTTCTTAAGGAAAGCAAATCTGTCAGTTATGCGCAGAACAGCAGAAACAGAACTGGCAATTGCAGACGCTGTTAATATTGAAAAGGAGGTTGCTGATAGGTCTAATAGTAAACTAGTATATATAAACCTCTGCTCACAAGAGCTGCTGCGTAGATCAGACAATGCCAGTAATGTTGGTGTGGCAGAGTCAAATCCCTGCAAAACTTCAGAAGTTCTAACCAACTCATCCGAAGAATTAAGCGAGGTCCATTCTTCTGATCCAGCAGTCAATGAAGCCCTAAGAAATGCAGGACTTTTGTCTGATTCACCTCCAAATAGTCCAACTTGCCCATTGGAGGAAGTCAAAGAGGAAATTTGCGTATCAAAAGAAGTTGAAGATCACGGGCCCGAGAATGTGTTTGAAGTAGATGCTCCTCCAGAACTTGATATATATGGGGATTTTGAATATAGTTTGGAGGATGATGACTTTTCTGGTGCTGGCACTTCAGTGATCTCTGCGCTGCAGCCAGGAGAATCTAAAATGAAAGTTGTCTTCTCCACAATCAACCCTGTGGGATATGATGGCTCTATGGAACTTCAAAATCACGAAAAGCAGGAAATTCTTAAAGGTCCTGTAGACTCATCTTTGTTGATTGGGTGTGAAACAAGTGGTAGAGTTGGAAGCTCATCTGCAGCTGGCAAGACCGAAAATTGCCTTAGTCATAGTTCCCTTATTCAGTCTCAAAATAGTTCCCTCATTGATGAAGAGCTCTCTGTTGTAGACTGTGAAGAGTTGTATGGACCAGATAAAGCCCCGCTGATTGAGAAGTACCCTGAGATGGCATCGCTCAAGCTTAATGAACTGGTTATGAACAATGAAGTTCGACAAAGCAATGGAGTTGATGAATCCAAACAGGCTTCAAAGTCCTCGGAGCAGGGAAATGGCAGCAGCTCTACTGCATCCAGATGCCCAAACTCCCCTAGCCAGTTAGCAAGAAATGAAAATCTACAAGTGAACAAGATATCAAAATCCCGTGCTGAAAAGGAATCAGGCAGCAATAACTCTGTATCAACGAAGGTACTGAATGAACACTTGCTTTCATGTTTATCAGGGTTCCCTATCTGAACAATTAAGAGGAATATTCCAAGTGGAGTTGAAAGTCTAAATACTTAAGATTCATGTAGCATGTCTTGAAGATTTTCCTGGGCTCTTTTCTTTCCGATAACAACAACAACAACAACAACAACAAAATCCAGTGTAATCCCACTAGTGGGCTCTTTTTCTTTTGGTTACTAACTAAATTATCCTCAGGTTGAAGCATATGTGAAGGAGCACATCAGGCCACTTTGCAAGAGCGGAGTGATCTCTGTTGAACAATACAGATGGGCTGTGGGCAAAACTACTGAGAAAGTCATGAAGTATCACCCAAAAGACAAAAATGCTAATTTTCTCATCAAGGAAGGGGAGAAAATCAAGAAACTTGCAGAGCAGTACGTTGAGGCAGCTCAACATGCAACAAGAGACTAATAAGTAGCTGCCTAGTGATAGCTACGCAATGTACAGCTTTAGAGTCCTGCCTTTTTCTTTCTGTTCTTTCCATATTGCTTCAGTTTTTGTATTTATGCCGAAGCTTAGATAGTTACGCTGGGTACTAGGGTGATGTAAATGTGATTTTGTCGGAGTCTCAATATTTAGTGAGTCAGACTTAAATGTGCTCTTTCTCCTTTAATCAAGTAGTATAAATTTTATCTTACGTGATCTCCGCTACCTTGTCTCACTTTGCAATGATAATGCAAGTGAGGTTTGAACCGAGGAGCGTCTTTACAGGTCTAAGGTTCAAATTTTAGGTGTGACATTTTTAAATCTCTTGCATAGATTCTTGGCTCCGCCACTTCCCAAAAGGTGGGAATGATACGTTTAACTCTATGAACTTTCTAATGCCAAAATTCAAATTATGAAAAATGAGATGGGTCTTATTTGTCTGCAAACACGTCTTCACATGCAGCTTGATTCTCTTATGCCCGAAAATGCTTATGCCTAATGTGACAATGAGGCATATTTTAATACTCGAGCATCTTCTGATATATACTTATTGTAACTGTTTGTGAACTGCTTTATTTAAAAATTTAAACTATTAGAAAGTGATCATTAGCATTATTTATCTTATTTTTGCATAATGACATGATATGTATATAGAGGATTAGAGTAGGAGCTAGGGTTTGGAATAAATTTTTGGGGCTCAACTGTAGTGCTCTCTTTGTTTGATTCTATTGTCATTTGATTTGAATATAGGTTATGCTGGGATTAGTTATGTTGGGATTATTTTTTATTGTTGTATTAAAAATAATATTTGTATAATTTCTAAGAAGAAGGTATAAGTTATTCTGGTACTATTTACCTCATCCCCTACAATGTATAAGTTATCCCGATATTAATATTAATCACGGAATAACTTATTCCAAGTTTGCTAACCAAACAAAATATTAAGATGATATTAAATTTTTATCCCAACACTATTGGTACTTATATACCTCATACCAAACGACCCTAATGTGCTAGTTGCCTAGCACCGTAGCACGTTGGGGCAACTACTGTACTAGAAATTAGTAGCTATAAGGGAGATAAGTTATGCATATTGTTGGGGGAAGGTAGTAGTTCAGTTCATTGGTCTTTTCACCTTGTAATTTCCTCCTTTTCCCCTCCTCCTATGCATAATATATATTTTTTTTTTCAAAAAGTTACTCCTATGTATATTGTCATATTGACACTGTAAAGTTGTGAACTAGATATTATATGTAAATGAATTAATTACGGGCACCCCCACCTCTCCAGGTGAGGGTGTCAATCCCACTACACCTAATTTCTTTGTTATATATATATATATAAACTGAATTTGAATTAAAGGATACTTTGAAATTATCGATAAAGTTTTTGAATTAAATTAAAATAAAAAAGAAATTTATCTTTTGTTATCATTGTATTGGTAAAAAAGAGTTTCACACGTAAGTCAACTCTTGACAACTCAGCCAGTTATGTGGACACAGGAGAACGTGATAGCTGGATGTGATTCTTTGAAGAGGTACGGAACAAAGAGGCACGATTCAATAAGCCCTCGAGCTCAATCAACCACTGGAAACTCAACCTGATCAAGACAGGGAAGAGACACGGTCAGAATGAATCTGGACAAAGCTACGGGCAGATTCAAGGACCCACAATTGATTACTCGTACATTATGTAACCGTATCCAATTACTGTTATCCTTTGTAATGGCCCATTAATGGACAATCATAGCAAGAGTTGTATGTTATATCAAGGAATCTCCTATATAAGGGACGTGAATACAACTTGTAAAGGCATCTGATTCTCGAATACAATCTACTTTGCTTTTCTATATTTCTGCAATATTGTCTATTACTCGTTTTTCTCTATTTCCTTGATTATCAGTAACCCGTGTTCATCCTAGAAATAGCTTTAGTCAAAGGATCTAATTCTTTGGTTAAACAAATTGGTTCTGTTACCGGGAATCTGATAATCTTTGTTTGCTTTTCAAGCGATATCCTCTGAACTATGTCGAACT
>ML348014.1:0-14814 GCA_005239505.1 Nicotiana paniculata | reverse complement strand
GTACGATCCTTACTTAGGACCCTCGGGACGTGATATTCGTCCCAGGTTCGAAAACACTAGGTCAGACTATATACCACCAGGAAGAGACGTAGTCTCATCCTCATCTAGATCCAGAAAAGATCAAGATGGACGACCTAGAGGTAATACCCGAATTGGGGATCATACCTTTAATGTAAGTACTACTGAACTTGTCTCAATATTGAGGAACATGGGAGACAAGGTTAAGTGGCCCAAAGAGATGCGATCAAATCCAAATAGAAGGAACCCAGATCACTGGTGTGAATTCCATAACGATCATGGGCACAAGACTGCGGATTGCAGATTTTTACAAGGTGAAGTAGAAAATTTATTGAAACAGGGCTATTTAACAGAATTGTTTAGTGATAAAGGTAAACAAGCATATATGAAGAACATGCAAGAGACCCCAAAGCCTCCTTCTCCAAAATGAACCCGTCAACGTGATACACGGAGGTGAAGAAGTAAACGGAGTGGTCTGCAAAACGACCACAAAGTTCACAATTACACATGGAAAACGGGTTTGTGAAAATCTTGAAGAGGACGATATAACCTTCGATGATGCAGATATCAGCGGATTAATGCTTCCTCACAATGATGCTCTGGTAATATCTTTACTTATTCATGACACTAACGTAAAAAGAGTGTTGATTGATCCAGGCAGTTCAGTCAATATCATTTTGCTAAGAGTCGTGGAGGAAATGCTATTGGGGAATCAAGTAATCCCAAGGGCACGAGCCATATCAGGGTTTGATAACTCTACGGTTATAACAAAAGGAGAAATTGAGCTTAGCACTTATGCTGAAGGGGTGATCAAAAGTACCAGGTTCCAAGTCATCGATACTGACATGGATTATAACGTAATCGTGGGAAGGCTATGGATCCACAACATGAAATCAATACCCTCCACCTTGCATCAAGTAATTAAATTCCCCTCTGAATGGAGGATTCAACAAATTAGAGGCGATCAACAAACCGCAAGAAATATAAATTCCGTGGTACACTACAACAAAAAAGTAGAGATGGAAGAATCAAAATATAAGGGAATCTTCCAAGCAGGTAACACTTCCCAAATAGGCATGGAAGAAATTACTACCCAAACGGGTACAGAAGGTATTATTGCTGAAACATGTACGAAAGAAAATACTTACGAGAAGGTGAATCAAGTTACCACGGAAGGTGCATTAGACCACACGGATGCAGATTCCAGACCGGAAGTCATTCATGAACCGGAGGAAGACGAGCACATCAAAACAACTACGGAAGAGCTCGAAGCTGTTCCATTGTCTGAACAAAAGCCTGAACAGAAAGTGTATATAGGCACGAGGCTGGGCCCCAGTCGAAGAGGTAAGTTAATTGATTATTTAAAGGCTAACGCAGACTGCTTTGCATGGTCCCACTCAGATATGACAAGTATCCCACTAGAAGTGATGACTCATAAACTAAATGAAGATCCATCCTTCGTACCTGTTAAGCAGAAGAAAAGAAAGCAAGTACCATTCAAGAACCAAGTGATTGACGAAGAGGTACAAAAACTCTTGAAGCTTGGTTCGATACGAGAGGTAACGTACCCTAACTGGCTAGCTAACACTGTGGTAGTACCTAAAAAGAATGGAAAATGGAGAGTATGCATAGATTATACTGACTTAAATAAAGCATTCCCCAAAGATTTATTCCCATTACCACATATAGATCAAATGATTGATGCCACCGCAGGTGTGATGACCCAAAAGGTCATCTTGTGTAATTTAGCAAAAACTGTGTTCTGAGGCCTTGAAAGCCTCCGTTAATCTTATCTCGATATGTGTGCACAGCCCGAGCGCGTAGCCGGGAAGTCTTTATGTGGAATTGTGTTGAACAGTTGAATAATGACACTTAATGGAATAAAGTTGACTTTGGTCAATATTTTTGGTAAACGGACCCGGACCCGGACCCGGACCCGTGATTTGACGGTCCCGGGGGGTCTGTAGGAAAATATGGGACCTGGGCGTATGACCGGAATCGAATTCCGAGGTCCCAAGTCCGAGAAATGAATTTTTAAAGAAAATTATTTTCTGAAAATAAGAAAGACTTTTAAAAAAATGAACTTTGATGTGAAATCTGTATACCGAGCCCGTATATTGGTTCCGGAGTCCGAAACAGGTTCAATATGTGTTATGTGAGTTATCTGTAAAATTTGGAAAGAAACGGACTTGGTTTGACGTGTTTCAGATCAAAATTGGAGAATTTAGAAGTTTATGAAGTTTGAGGAAATTCTATGGATTTTTGAGTTTAATTCACTGTTTTTGATGTTATTTTGATGGTTATATTACTCGAATAAGTTTTTAGGATGATTTTGAAGTCGTGTGTATATTTTGGTTTGAGCCCCGAGGGCTCGGGTGAGTTCAGGGTAGGTGTCGGGGTGCAAAAGAGTTGGAAAATCTGGTGTGTTGTGCTGTTTCTGGTGTCCAGTCATTTCTTCTCCGCGATCGCGGTGTGTTGCACGCGATCACGATGTGTATTTTGGGAAGGGGGGCAATTTTCTCTGCGCGATCGCTAAGAGCTGAGTGCGAACGCGGAGCCTCAGGGTTTCGCTCTACGCGATCGCACCCCTATGTCCGCGATCGCGTAAGTCTCTTGTGGGGTTGGGGGCTGGGCAGTAATTTGTTCTATGCGAACGTGATCTGTCGTTCGCGATCGCGTGGGTCCATGTTCTGGTTCTCTGCGATCACAATCCCTTATTCGCGATCGCGTAAGTCTGAAACCAGTACTCTCCGTGATCGCGACTCCCTTTCCGCGATCGCGTAGAGTAATTTCGCCCAGTGATTTTTAAGGTTCAAAAATAGAATAGTTACGGGATTAAACCCATTTTTTTTCCAAACGTCTTCTTCTCCACTTTTCTTGGGCGATTCTTGGGAGACTTTTCCTCCATAACTTCATAGGTAAGTGTTCTTAACTCCGTTTTCTTTCATTTTCATCAACTATTATTAGATTCTAGGCCTAAAATCATGGATTAAAGGTAGAAATTGGGGGTTTTGGGTAGCGTTAGGGCTTTTGGAATTTTGGGGAGTTCAACCTCATCTAAGGGTCGGATTTCAAAACAAATTATATATTCGGGTTCGTGGGGGAATGTGTGATCGGGTTTTGGTCCAAACCTCGAGTTTGGACCAAGCGGGCCCGAGGTCGAATTTTGGTATTTTTGGAAGAATGATGGGAAATGCATATTTAGGCTTTGGGATTGAATTATTGAGTCATTATTGATATTGTTGAGTCGATTATGTCTAGATACTATCGTTTCGGAGTTGGATTCGAGAGGAAAAGTAGTGTAGAGGCTTGATTTGTATTCTTGGAATCGAGGTAAGTGTTTGGCCTAACCCTAGCTTGATGGAATAGGTGTTGAGTCATATGTGCTACATGTTATTATCATGTTCAATGTATAGGTGAGGTGACGAGTACCTATACCTTGTTGTCAAGCATGACCGTGAGCCATATCTTATAGTATATGTGTTTTTCTTCTATATCCACTGTGTTATGAAGTAGCTTCTATTTTGGAGATTATTCAATTGTTGAAAAATACTTGGTTGGGAATACTGTTGATTATTTGTTCGGTTGAGGATTGTTTCGGTTATGTTGTACGTTCAGTGAGATTGGTTATAGCTGGGTCCCTTGCCGGGACGATGATATTTCTGTTATTGTTCCCTCGTCAGGACGATGATATTTCTGTTATTGTTCCCTTGCCGGGACGGTGGTACTTCTGTTATTGTTCCCTTGCCGAGATGTTGTAAAACATTGTTTTGTATAGTGGTTCTTCCTTGCCAAATTGTTCTTCTGATTATTGTTGGGTAAGGAAGAGTGTGAAGCACGGAGGGTGATTCCATGCCATGATTTATATTAAAAGTACGAAGGGTGATGCCGTGCCATGATATGAGAGATAATGCACGAAGGATAATGTCGTGCCATGATATTGTGAGGTAAAAGCACGAAGGGTGATGTCGTGCACTTGTTTTGGTGAGAATGAGAGTAAAGCACGAAGGGTGGTGTCATGCACTTGTTTATTCCCTGTTTTTATTCTGATACTAGACGGTTGCCATGTTCTATTACTCAATAAATGTTTTTCCCCTTTGTACCCTGGTATGTTCTTCCCATATTTTGTACTTAACTGTTTACTTCCTGCCGTTATTTCTATTATATATTATTGAATTGCACAGGTGGTTATTATTTGTCGTGTCCTAGCCTCTTCACTACTTCGCATAGGTTAGGCTCGACACTTACTCAGTACATGGGGTCGGTTGTACTGATGCTACACCTGCACTTATTTATGTTGTGCAGATTATTCCTTATGTTGTGCAGATTACGGTACCGGATCCGGTGGACAGTGATCGAGGGAGTGTCCTTCAGTCCACAGGCGAAACTGAGGTAGCCCTGCAGGCGTCCGCAAGCCTTGCGTCACCTCCTATCTCATTCATCTTTATTTCTGTCTTCTCTTGTACTTCCGAGATAGTTGTATTGTTTTGTTCAGACTTTGTTTTTAGTAAAAATATTAGATTGTTCGTGAATTTGTGACACCAGCCCTGGGGGATGTTTAAGGATATTTTTGTACGAATTATTATTTAAAATGTTGAATTTCTTACCTTCCGCTTTCTCATATCTAATTGTTCTTATCAGTCTCTTTTAAAAATGCTAAACAGTAAAGGGATAAATCGGTTTTACTAGTAACGTTAGCTTGTCTAGTAATGTTAGACGCCATCACGACCTGAAGGTGGAATTTTGGTTCGTGAAAAGTTGGTATCAGAGCGCTAGGTTGCTTAGGTCTCGCAATTCACGGATTAATTTGTAGAGTCTGAGGGATCGGTATGGAGACGTCTGTACTTATCCCCCAGAGGCTGCAAGGTTAGGAATAACTTCACATTTCTTCTTCTCTGTCGTGCGGTTTGAATTCTAAATGCTAAATGATTTTCTATTCTATTCTCTCGCAAATGGCGAGAACGCATACTTCCTCATCTATTGATCAGCATCCCGATTCTCATATTGCAGCTCCTGCGAGGGTCCGAGGTAGAGCTAAGGGCTCAGCCTAGAGCAACAGCACCAGCGGAGGACCCGCAGGTAGACTTTGCCGGTGAGGTCCTTGCTCAGGCAGTTCCAGTTGGACCAGCTCAGGCCCCGGAGGGGTTTATTGCCACCCCGGTTCTTCAGGACGCTCTGGTCCGTTTAGTGGGCCTTATGGAGAGCGTGGCTCAGGATGGTCTTCTTCCTGCTGCACCAGCCGTCTCTCAGGCTGGTGGAGGGACCCAGACTCCTGCTACCCCACACCATAGCAGCTAGCTCCTCAGTTCCAGACTCCAGCACCTCAGGCAGTTGGAGCAACTCAGCCGAGTTTTGTGGCGCAGGCAGTTGAGGGGGAAACCATGTATGCCGATGCTTTGTGGAGGTTGGATCCGTTCACCAAGCTATTTTCTACTACATTTACTGGTGCATCATTAGAGGATCCCTAGGATTTCTTGGACAGTTGCTATGAGGTTCTTCGGAACATGGGCATTATGGAGTCCGATGGAGTTGATTTTGCTACATTCCGTCTTTCTGGTACCGCCAAGAGTTGGTGGAGGGACTATTTATTGACTAGGCTAGCTGGGTCTGCACCATTGACTTGGGCTCAGTTCTTCGAGTTATTCATGGAGAAGTTTCTACCAGTTACTCAGAGGGAGGGTTTTCGGAGGCAGTTTGAGTGCCTCCTGCAGGGATCTATGACTGTTACACAGTATGAGACCAGGTTCATTACTTTGGCCCGACATGCTATCATGATAATCCCCACTGATCGTGAGAGGGTGATGAGGTTTATTGAGGGTCTAGCTCGGCCTGTTAGACTCCAGATGGCCAGAGAGACAAGTACTGATATTTCATTCCAGGAGGCGGCAATGTGGCCAGGCGTATTGAGATGGTCTTATCATAGGGCAGTGGTCTGACAAGAGACCTCGCTATTCCGATCAGTTCAGTGGTGCTTCATCTGGAGGCAGAGATTCCTTTGGAAGAGGTCATCCTCCTAGGCCATTCCAGTCGGCGCTTCAGGTATCCTGCAGTGCACCATCAGCTCCTATCAGTACACCGCCGCTTCAGAGCTTCCAGGGTGGTTATTCTGGTCGACAGGGACATTTTCAGGGCCAGCAGTCTCAGCAGCAGAGGGCTTGTTACTCTTGTGGTGATCCAGGTCACATTGCTAGATATTTCCCCCGAGCTTCTGGTAGTTCTCAGCATTAGGGTTCTCGTTCTATGATTCCCGCACCAGGTGCACCCCCACCCCCTTAGCCAGCTAGGGGTGGAGGTCTATGTGCCAGAGGTGGAGGTCAGACTCATAGAGGTGGAGGACAGGCCACGAGAGATAGAGGTCAGCCTGCAGTAGGTCGACCCAGAGATGTTCAGATCGGAGGGGCTCCACCCCGGTGCTATGCCATTCGTGCTAGGCCGGAGGCTGAGGCCTCTGATGCAGCTATTACAGGTATGGTTTTAGTTTGCAACAAAGATGCTTCGGTTTTATTTGATTCGGGATCTACTTTCTCCTATGTGTCTNGATTGGTTATCCCCCTATTATGCTATTCTGGACTGTCATGCCAAGATAGTGACCTTGGCTTTGCCAGGGGTGCCTCGTTTGGAGTGGAGAGGGACTCCTAGTCATTCTTCGGGTAGAGTTATTTCTTATATGAAGGCTCGGCGCATGGTCGAGAAGGGTTGTTTGGCCTATCTAGCCTATGTTCATGATTCTAGCATGAGGTTCCTTCCCTGGAGTCTGTGCCCGTGGTTCGTGAGTTTCCAGAGGTATTCCCTGCTGACCTGCCGGGTATGCCACTCGCCAGGGACATTGATTTTTGTATTGAGTTAGCTCAGGGCACCCAACCTATTTCTGCTCCGCCGTATCATATAGCCCCGCCAGAGTTGAAGGAGTTGAAAGATCAGCTGCAGGATTTTTTGGATAAAGGCTTCATTAGGCCTAGTGTTTCTCCTTGGGGTGCCCCAATATCGTTTGTCAAGAAGAAAGATGGCTCGATGAGGATGTGTATTGACTACCGGCAGCTGAATAAGGTTACTATTAAGGACAAGTATCCTTTGCCGAGGATTGATGATTTATTCGACCAGCTTCAGGGTGCTTCAATGTTTTCCAAGATTGACTTGAGATCTGGTTACCATCAGCTGAGGATTAGGGCATCTGATGTCCCTAAGACAGCCTTTCACACTCGTTATGGGCATTATGAGTTCTTGGTGATGTCATTTGGGCTGACAAATGCCCCCGCTGCTTTCATGGAGTTGATGCACCGAGTGTTCAGGCCTTATTTGTGATTGTTTTCATTGATGATATTTTGATTTACTCTCACAGAAAGAGCATGAGCAGCACCTTAGAGTCGTCCTCCAGACTTTGAGGGATAGTCAGTTTTATGCAAAATTTTCCAAGTGTGAGTTTTGGTTGAGTCAGTTGCATTTCTAGGCCATGTGGTATCATCAGAGGGTGTTCAGGTGGATCCCAAGAAGATTTCAGCAGTCAGAGATTGGCCTAGACCCACCTCAGCTACAGAGATCCGGAGTTTCTTGGGCTTAGCATGTTATTATCGCCGGTTTGTGGAGGGATTTTCATCCATTGCAGCCCCGATGACCAGGTTGACTCAGAAGAGTGCCCAGTTCAGGTGGTATGATGAGTGTGAGGCGAGCTTTCAGAAGCTCAAGACAGCCTTAACCACATCACCAGTGTTAGTTTTGCCCACAGGTTCAGGATCGTATGCCATGTATTGTGATGCTTCACGGGTTGGGCTTGGCGCAGTGTTGATGCAGGATGGCAAGGTTATAGCCTATGCTTCTCGTCAGTTGAAGCTTCATGAGTAGATCTACCGAGTTCATGACTTGGAATTAGCAACTATTATGCATGCATATTTGTATGGTGTGCCATGTGAGGTGTTCACAGATCACAAAAGCTTACAATATCTGTTCAAACAGAAGGAGTTGAACATGAGGCAGAGGAGATGGTTAGAGTTGCTGAAGGATTATGATATTACCATTCTTTATCATCCGGGGAAGGCCAATGTGGTGGCCGATCCTTTGAGCCGGAAGTCAGCCAGTATGGGTAGTCTTGCCTATTTATTAGTCGGAGAGCGACCTCTTATTTTGGATGTTCAGGCTTTAGCCAACCGATTTGTGATATTGGAGGTTTCTGAGACTGGCAGTGTTTTGACCCATACCGTGGGCCGTTCTTCATTGTATGACCGTATTCGGGCCAGGCAGTATGATGATCGTCATTTATGTGTTCTTAGAGATAGAGTCACGCACGGAGATGCCAAGCAGGTTGCGGTTGATGTTGAGGGAGTGTTGAGGATGCATGGTCGGATTTGTGTACCTGATGTGGATGGTATTCGTGAGTTGATACTTCAGGAGGCCTATAGTTCTCGGTATTCTATTCATTCGGACGCCGCAAAGATGTACCAAGACTTGCGGCAACATTATTGGTGGCGGAGGATGAAGAAGGATATTGTAGCTTATGTAGCTCGGTGCTTGAACTGTCAGCAGGTTAAGTACGAGCACCAGAGGCCCGGTGGATTGATGCAGCAGATTCAACTTCCCGAGTGGAAGTGGGAGCATATCACCATGGACTTTGTAGTTGGACTCCCACGGACACAGAGGATGTTTGATGCAGTATGGGTAGTTGTGGATAGGCTGACCAAGTCAGTGCACTTCATTCCAGTATCAGTTTCGTATTCAGCAGAGAAGTTGGCAAGGATCTATATGAGAGAGATTGTTAGACTGCATGGTGTGCCCATATCCATTATATCAGACCGAGGCACTCAGTTTACCTCCTATTTCTAGAGAGTATTCCAGTGAGAGTTGGGCACCCAGATCGATTTGAGCACAACATTCCATCCTCAGACGGACGGGCAATCCGAGCGTACTATTCAAATTTTGGAGGACATGTTGCGAGCTTGTGTCATTGACTTTGGAGGTCCATGTGACCAGTTCTTGCCTTTAGCTGAGTTTGCCTACAACAAAATCTATCAGTCGAGCATTCAGATGGCTTCGTATGAGGCGTTGTATGGTAGATGGTGTCGGTCTCCGGTCAGATGGTTTGAGTCGAGAGAGGCTAGATTGTTGGGGTCTGAGTTAGTCCAGGATGCCTTGGACAAGGTGAATATCATTTAGGATAGACTTCGTACAACTCAGTCCAGGCAGAAGAGTTATGTAGATTGTAGAGTTCGAGATTTGGCATTTATGATAGGCGGCCGTGTATTTCTTCGGGTGTCGCCCATGAAGGGCGTGATGAGATTCGGAAAGAAGGTCAAGTTGAGCCCTAGGTACATTGGTCCATTTGAGATTTTGGACAAGGTAGGAGAGGTGGCCTACAGACTTGCCTTGCCACCTAGTTTGTCACCCGTGCATCCGGTGTTTCACGTATCTATGCTCCGGAGGTATATTGCGGACCCATCTCATGTGCTTGACTTCAGTGGTGTCCAGTTGGACAAGTAATTGTCTTATGAGTAAGAGCCGGTAGTCATATTAGATCGACATGTGCGACAGTTGAGATCGAAGAGTTATCCTTCGGTTCATGTTCAATGGAGAGGTCAGCCTGTTGAGGCAGCTACTTGGGAGTCCGAGCTCGATATGTGGAGCCGTTATCCCCACCTTTTCCCCGATTCAGGTACTTTTCTATGTCCGTTAGAGGATGAACGGTTGTTTTAGAGGTGGAGATCATCTTGTGCAATAATGCAAAAACTATGTTTCGAGGCCCCGAAAGCCTCAGTTAATCTCACCTCGATGTGCGTGCATAGCCCGAGCGCGTAGCCGGGAAGTCTTTATGTGGAATTGTGTTGAACATTTGAATTTATGATAATTAATGGAATAAAGTTGACTTTGATCAACATTTTTGGTAAATAAGAAAGACTTTTTAAAAAATTAACTTTGATGTGAAATCTGTGTTACCGAGCCCGTATATTGGTTCCGGAGCCCAGAACAGGTTCAGCAAGTGTTATGTGAGTTATTTGTAAAATTTGGAAAGAAACGGACTTGGTTTGACGTGTTTCAGATCAAAATTGTAGAATTTAGAAGTTTATGAAGTTTGAGGAAATTCTATGGATTTTTTAGTTTAATTCACTGTTTTGATGTTATTTTGATGGTTATATTACTCGAATAAGTTTTTAGGATGATTTTGAAGTTTTGTGTATATTTGGTTTTGAGCCCCGAGGGCTCGGGTGAGTTCTGGGTAGGTGTCGGGGTACAAAAGAGTTGGAAAATCTGGTGTGTTGTGATGTTTCTGGTGTCCAGTCATTTCTTCTCCGCGATCGCGGTGTGTTGCACACAATCGCGATGTGTATTTTTGGAAGGCGGCCAATTTGCTCTGCGCGATCGCAAAGAGCTGAGTGCGAACGCGGAGCCTCAGGGTTTAGCTCTACGCGATCGCGTAAGTCTCTTGTGGGGTTGGGGCTGGGCAGCAATTTGTTCTATGCGAACGCGATCTCTCGTTCGCGATCACGTGGTTCCACGTTCAGGTTCTCTGCGATCGTAATCCCTTATTCGCGATCGCGTAAGTCTGAAACCAGTACTCTCCGCGAACGCGTAAAGTAATTTCTCCCAGTGATTTTTATGGTTTAAAAACAGAATAGTTGCGGGATTAAACCCATTTTTTTCCAAACTTCTTCTTCTCCACTCTTCTTGGGCGAGTCTTGGGATACTTTTCCTCTATAACTTCATAGGTAAGTGTTCTTAACTCCGTTTTATTTCATTTTCATCAACTATTTATTAGATTCTCGGCCTAAAATCATGGATTAAAGGTAGAAATTGGGGGTTTTAGGTAGAGTTAGGGCTTTTGGAATTTTGGGGAGTTCAACCTCGTCTAGGGGTCGGATTTCAAAACAAATTATATATTCGGGTTCGTGGGGGAATGGGTGATCGGGTTTTGGTCCGAACCTCGAGTTTGGACCAAGCGGGCCCGAGGTCGAATTTTGGTATTTTTGGAAGAATGATGGGAAATGTATATTTAGGCTTTGGGATTGAATTATTGAGTCATTATTGATATTGTTGAGTTGATTATGTCTAGATACTATCGTTTCGGAGTTGGATTCGAGAGGAAAAGTAGTGTAGAGGCTTGATTTGGATTCTTGGAATCGAGGTAAGTGTTTGGCCTAACCTTAGCTTGATGGAATAGGTGTTGAGTCATATGTGCTACGTGTTATTATCATGTTCAATGTATAGACGAGGTTACAGGTACCTATACCTTGTTGTCAAGCATGCACGTGAGTCATATCTTATGGTATATGTGTTTTTCTTCGATATCCACTGTGTTATGAAGTAGCTTCTATTTTTGAGATTATTCAATTGTTGGAAAATACTTGGTTGGGAATACTGTTGATTAGTTGTTCGGTTGAGTATTGTTTCGGTTATGTTGTACGTTCAGTGAGATTGGTTATAGATGGGTCCCTTGCCGGGACGGTGATACTTTTATTATTGTTCCCTTGCCGGGACGATGATATTTCTGTTATTGTTCCCTCGCCGGAACAGTGATATTTCTGTTATTGTTCACTTGCCGGGACTGTGGTATTTCTGTTATTGTTCCCTTGCCGGGATGTTGTAAAATATTATTTTGTATTGTGGTTCTTCCTTGCCAAATTGTTGTTCTGATTATTGTTGGGTAAGGAAGAGTGTAAAGCACGAAGGGTGCTGTCGTGCCATGATATATATTAAAAGCACGAAGGGTGATGTCGTGCCATGATTTATATTAAAAGCACGAAGGGTGATGTCGTGCCATGATATGAGAGATAATGCACAAAGGATAATGTCGTGCCATGATATTGTGAGGTAAAAGCACGAAGGGTGATGTCGTGCACTTGTTTTGGTGAGAATGAGATTAAAGCACGAATGGTGATGCCGTGCACTTGTTTTGGTGAGAATGAGAGTAAAGCATGAATGGTGATGCCGTGCACTTGTTTGGTGAGAATGAGAGTAAAGCACGAAGGGTGGTGCCGTGCACTTGTTTATTCCCTGTTGTTATTCTGATACTAGACGGTTGCCATGTTCTGTTACTCAATAAATGTTTTTCCCCTTTGTACCCTGGCATGTTCTTCCCGTATTTTGTACTTAACTGTTTACTTCCTGCCGTTATTTCTATTATATATTATTGAATTGCACTGGTGGTTATTATTTGTCGTGTCCTAGCCTCGTCACTACTTCGCCGAGGTTAGGCTCGACACTTACTCAGTACATGGGGTCGGTTGTACTGATGCTACACCTGCACTTCTTTATGTTGTGCAGATTACGGTACCGGATCCGGTGGACAGTGATCGAGGGAGTGTCCTTCAGTCCACAGGCGACAGTGAGGTAGCCATGCAGGCGTCCGCAAGCCTTGCGTCACCTCCTATCTCATTCATATTTATTTCTGTCTTCTCTTGTACTTCCGAGACAGTTGTATTGTTTTGTTCAGACTTTGTTTTTAGTAAAAATCTTAGACTGTTCGTGAATTTGTGACACCAGTCCTGGGGGATGTTTAAGGAAATTTTTGTACGAATTATTTTAAGATGTTGAATTTCTTATCTTCCGCTTTCTCATATCTAATTGTTCTTATATGTCTCTTTTAAAAATGCTAAACAGTAAAGGAATAAATCAGTTTTACTAGTAATGTTGGCTTGTCTAGCGAGTTCAATGTTAGACGCCATCACGGTCTGAAGGTGGGATTTCGGGTCGTGACAGCAGGTCATGAATTGTTAAGCTTTCTAGATGCGTATTCTGGTTATAATCAGATTAAAATGGATCTCTCAGACGAGGAAAAAACCTCCTTTATTACAAACAGGGGGACTTATTGTTATAAAGTCATGCCTTTTGGCTTGAAAAACGCTGGAGCCACATATCAAAGGCTAGTGACCAAGATGTTCCAGGAACATCTAGGAAAAACAATGGAAGTTTACATTGATAACATGCTGGTAAAATCAACACGGGCAGAAGACCATTTCCAGCACATCTCTACTACTTTTGATATTTTACGCATGTATAATATGATGCTAAATCCAGAAAAATAGGCCTTTGGAGTGCAATCAGGTAAATTTTTGGGTTTCCTTGTATCGAACAGAGGAATAGAGGTAAACCCCGCTCAAATTAAAGCTATAGAAGAAATACTTGATATTTTAATAAATAAAAAAGAAGTTCAAAGACTAACAGGGAGAATAGCAGCTTTGGGAAGATTTATTTCTAAGTCTTCCGAATTTTTTTTAAAATTCTTCTCAGTTCTCAAAAAGCAAAATCAGTTCGAATGGACTGAAGAATGTCAGCAAGACCTCAAGAATCTGAAGATTTATCTATCGAAACCACCGCTGCTTTCAAAGCCAAAAGAAGGGGAAAGATTGTACATCTACCTGGCTATTTCAGAAATTGCTATAATTGCAGTACTGGTAAGAGAAGAAAAAGGTAAGCAATCACCTATCTACTATGTAAGTAAAACTTTGCTAGATGCTGAAACTAGATACCCACATCTAGAAAAATTAGCCTTAGCTTTAATAATGGCATCTAGAAAATTACGAATATATTTTCAGTGTCACCCAATCACCATTGTGACTTCATATCCTTTAAGAAATATTCTGCATAAACAAGAATTGTCAGGAAGATTAGCCAAGTGGGCCATAGAATTAAGTGAGCATGAAATAATCTATCAGCCTAGGACTGCAATTAAGTCTCAAATACTAGCTGATTTTGTTGCTGACTTTAGTAAGAGCACTATCCCTGAAGTAGAAAAAGAGTTACAACTTTTTAATGGTGCTAATCCGGGCCTATGGATCCTATTCACCTATGGCTCCTCAAATATAAAAGGTGTCGCCTTAGGCATAGTCTTAATATCACCCAAGGGTGAAAAGACACGGCAAGCTATCAAGTGTTATCCTATAATTAACAATGAAGCAGAGTACGAAGCTGTTATTGCAGGGCTTGAACTCGCACGGGAAATCTCAATCGAGCAAATCGTGATCAACAACGACTCCCAACTGGTAGTAAATCAGATGCATGAGACTTACATCGCTCGAGAGACTCGAATGCAACAGTATCTTGAAAAAGCACGAGAACTCGTGAGACAATTCAAAACATGGAAGGTAATGCAAATACCTAGAGAAGAAAATGCAGAAGCAGATGCATTAGCTAACCTTGCAGTAGTCACGGAAGTAACAAACAAAGACAATGCAATTGTCGTCCAACTATTCGACTCAATGATCGACCAGGACAGGAATGAGGTAACTTTCAACAACTTAACCTGGGACTGGAGAAACGAAATTCTTAATTTTTTGCAGAATGGCACCGTACCTGAAGACAGGAAAGCATCTCAAGCACTTCGCCTCAAAGCTGCACGGTACTGCCTTATTCGCAACTCGCTTTATCTCAAGATGTTCAGAGGACCCCTAGCTAAATGCCTCGGACCTAACTAAACAGAATTTGTGATGAAATAAGTCCATGAAGAACACTGTGGAAATCACTCATGGGCGAGATTCTTAGTGAAAACCCTAATCAGAGCTGGATACTATTGGCCTAAGATGGAAGAAGAAGCCGAGAACTTCGTATCCAAATGCGACAGGTGCCAAAGGTTTTCCAATAACATGCATCGACCAGCAGAATTATCGCATCCAATAGTATCCCCATGGACTTTCATGAAATGGAGTATGGACATAGTGGGACCTCTTCCCACAGCTAAAGGACAGGTATGGTTTTTGCTCATGCTAATCGACTATTTTACAAAATGGGTAGAGGCAGAAGCGTTCAAAAAAGTGCGAAAAGGAAGTTAAAAGCTTCTTATGGCGAAACATAATATGCCGCTTTGGGATACCAAAG